>WSYH01000330.1:194086-229600 GCA_036426205.1 Ascaphus truei
CCTTTATTAAGCATTAGTTTAGTTTAATATAGCTTTATTTCGTTTAAATATGCTTGTCCAGTTAGCAGCAATGTATTTTGTTCTGCTGGAATGGTCAATAAAGCTTTGTTATTGTGTTCCTATGTTTGCCCACATCCAAGATGGCCACACTGCCTTTGGTACTTCCTTTTGCCCTTAGATCGGCACTGAGTCGCTCTGTTATGACGTCATCAGGTTCTGATTTTTGGCGCGAAATGGCCCACAGGTAAGAGGGTATATAATGGATGTTATCACATTGTGTTTTATCCTTGAAAAAGAACGCTGCGACATTCGAAATGCATTGAATGGGTCTTTTGCCACATTAAAGTGCCCTTTTAATCATTTTTTTTTTCTGGGTTCTTCCTGCTCCGTTTGTGCTGGTGCGCTTTTTGGTCTCCCTTTTCCCTGTATTGCATTGAGTAGCTGCACAGCCTGCCTACCTGCCCTACCAGGATGTGAGTATTTGCATATTTTCAGGGGAACCTGCCAATGAGACTGATGGTGAGTGGGTTGCACCACACACCACCTGTCTTGAGGAGGATAGTACCCATTATATGACATAATAGGTACTATATCAATTGTTAGTACCCTGGTACAGTGGTCTGGCTTATTATCATTTTGAGATATACCTGCATTTGAGCGCTTCATCTATTTTCCATAGATATAAATAGAGCCTGACCAAATATAAAGTCCAATATGGCTGAGGAGAAATACAGGGAGGGATCTTCAATGAAGTCTCATGGGAGGACAAACAAATAAATAAGACAAAAACAAGAAAGAAAAGAGAAAAAGATCATAGTGCAACTAAAAAACATCATTTATCTATTACAGTGCCCCTGCGGGTTACAATATGTCGGCCGCACGGGGAGGGCTTACCAGAGACGCATATATGAACATGTGTATAATATTAAGAAAGGGTTAATTACACATAGTGTATCACATCATTTTTTGACCCATCACCAGCAAAACCCCAAAGGCCTTTAATGCCAAGCTATCAAAGTATATCCAGGCAATTGGAGAGGGGGAGATAAAATTAATGGCATAAGTAAACGTGAGTCATATTGGATATATGAACTTAAAACATTATCTCCCAATGGTCTGAATATTGAATTTGACTTATCAGCTTTTCTGGTAAAGTAATTCATCACTATTTGATTTAAGAGACTGTGCTATATATACAATCATTCCCATTCTTTTTTTTTTTTGCTGCGGTTATTGGCAGTTTTATATTTTAGGGTCCTTTGAATGTTCTTTGTAGTTCTGATTTATGTATTTCCCCATGCACTTCCAGTACTGTGCTTTAAGATCCGGTCTGTTACGGTTTTTATTTTATTTATTTGGTTACTTATCCCATTGAGTGTGTTTTTTCTGTTTTTTATTTAGTGTGTATTCTTCTATGTATGCATTGAATGTTCAACTAGTTTATGTTATTTGTTATCACTGTTATGGATTGATACTAGTTTATTGCTGCATTTTATGCTTTGTTTTATAGCTAATGTTTTAATTAGTGCCATGGTATAAATATGCTAGCACTCTACAGTATATTCCCATCATGCCCCTGACGAAGTGACTGACGTCACGAAATGCGTAGGGTGGTTTCTATCTGGCTGAGACTTTGACATTCTCCCCTGGTAGCCCTTTGTCCCTTCTAGACCCAGCCTGAGCTCTCTGAGTTCCCTGTTTCCTGCCCGGGCGCTTCCCCTGCCTTCGCGCTGCGGGGTGACGTCACTGAATTATCGTGAGACCTTTGGTTTACATGCATTGCTCCGGTGATCCCTACGGCAGCGTTGGGTCCAGGCTCTCTCCTGCAGCACCCCTCACATACCAGGATATCTGTGAGTGTGACAGCAGTGGCAGTCCCGGCATCGTGGATCTCTGGTCTCTGGAGGCTGTGTTATATCATCTACCACACAGTCCCTGGTCTGAAGTACTGGACAACTTTGCTATGGGCTTATACCATTCAGCCTTGCTGTAAGTAGGGTTTCAACTTTATCCCTACCGGGGATATTGTTTTATTTATATATTTTTATTCACTTGCATTAAATTTGTAATATTTGCCTTGTCAATCTTTTCAGTGATTATTTGTGTATTGTTGTTTTTAGTTGCACTATGATCTTTTTATCTTTTCTTTCTTGTTTTTGTCTTATTTGTTTATTTGTCCTCCCATGAGACTTCATTGAAGATCCCTCCCCGGATTTCTCCTCAGCCATATTGGAATTTATATTTGGTCAGGCTCTATTTATATCTATTTTTGGAGGTGCTGGTATTTTGTTTTTATTATCTGTATTGGTTTGTGTGAATCTTTTGCCTTGGCAGCCCCCACTTTAACTTTTAAAGTGTGTTTATTATATGTTAGTCATCTATGTGTCACTATTTTTATTTGTAGCATTAGCGCTTCCTACGATCTTCCCTTTTATAGGGTTGCAGGCCTGCTAAGACATGGTGAAGTGATCACAAGTGATCTTATGATAATATATATATATTGATATAGATATATATATATATACTATATATATATTATAATAGAAGAGATATATATATATATATATAATATATATATATATATATATAATATATATATATTAATATATAATACCATATATATAGTGGTATGTGACTGCACTTAGGTATCTGGTGATAATAAATGTTAACAAGTTATATAAAACCGCTGATGTTTGGCTCATATAAATACAAATATTTTTTTAAATCTAATCCTACTGATTGTACTAGATGTATAACATTTTAATATATTATAACCATGTGATGCTGATGTCACCAGCCTTTAAGAATGTGAGTAAACCATAAAACATTATATATAAAATACAATAAAAAATGAAAAAACGTCAAAAAATAGAAAAAATAGAAAAACTATTGGATATGGTGCAAAAATAGCAATAAGCACAAAGACAATAAAAAAATACTTGTAAGTCCATAAATGTAGCAGTCCCGATATTAAATTCACAAGCCAGGAACAGGCAGCCTTTTTTGTGGGAACAACGAACTCCCCTCTTAAACCTGAGAATGTAGGAAATTCAGCGCTCGTGCTGCAGGTATTTAGTTTGCTGGAAGCATTAATCCCCTTGCAGCATGTGTGTAGAGCGTCTCCCCAATGAGCTCCTAGAACAAGGTGACCCCCAAGATGGGGGACACCTTGAGAGGAAACGAAGAAAAATGTACACAATGCGCACCAGGGATTAAAATTATGTAAAATATTTATTATAAACAAAAAATAACTGAGGGGATCCAACCCCACCTCAGTACACAATTTTACATTATTTTAATCCCTGGTGCGCATTGTGTGCATTTTTCTTCTTTTCATCTCAAGGTGTCCCCCATTTTGAGGGTCACCTTGTTCTAGGAGCTCATTGGGGAGACACTCTACACACATGCTGCAAGGGGATTAATGCTTCCAGCAAACTATATACCTGTAGCACGAGCGCTGAATTTCCTACATTCTCTGCTTTCAAGAAAGTGAACTGAACCTAGACGCCATTTGATTGGATTATGGACTATGTTCCCTCCTCCCCTGGACATTCAGCTGCATAAATAAGACTGTTCTTTGGACATTTGTTCTTCTTTTTACTCATTTTAACTCCATACATATATTTTATATATTTTTTTTTTATATAGGTGTGTTCTCTCATTTCATCTGATATTGTGATTTTGTTAGAGGTACCCCCTTTTTCCCCCCTCCTTCACTCGGTGTATATAGTTCATCCAAGTTCATTTGATGAAACATTAGGTATAGTATTCCACTATGGCGTCCACATCTGCCTTTACTACTTCTCTTATATCTAGTTTGGAAAATAGAAACAATAGAAGTGTACAATTAGGCCAAATGTTTTGTGAAGATATCAATTTGGAGGATAATATTATTGATTTACCATCTAAAATTCTTGCTCTTACCAAGTTATTAGAACAAGAAACAAGAGCTTTCTGGGAACCTGTGTCTTTTGAAGAGTACATTAAACACAAACGGGTACCCAGTGGTCTAAGAATTAAAAAAAAATCTTTTTATGGAAATGACAATCCAGTTTTTCTAGCAATTTGGGAAGAAATTCTTGAAATAAGTTATATTAACCTTATTAAACTCCTAATGGGAGAAAAGAAGAAGGAACTTCAAAAAATTAGCTTGTAAAATTGACAAAATCAAAATGGTGGAAGAAATGGTAGTAAAATTAAAAAAACATGAGAATGGGATTATGATGGTAAAAAATAAGAAATTTCTAAGAGATAAGGTTGATTGTGCTCAGAATAGACAAAAGAACTGGAAAGTCAAGGATATGGGGGGTGAGACTAAAGTCATAAATCCCCATGACCAGACTCAACAGGAGCCATTTAAAAGGGAGAAAAAAGAGCATTGTTTATCTGGTGCTATTCCCAAAACTCCGAAAATACCCCATACCCATGAAAAACAAATCCAAAAAAACAAAAATTCTCAAAATAGATCCAGATATGAAAATACAAAGGATCATGGAAAAGGAAGGGCTCCACACTATAATGGTCAAAAAGAGAGGAGTCATAGTGATAATTTGTATATGGTTGGGAAAAATGGGAAGCAAATAGAAATTAAACATACATTTAAACATCAAAGCAGAGACCAATATGTTAAGAAAGATGATAAACATATTGCCTTTGAAATACCGGTTGCTAATAAATTTCACAAATTAAGAGATACTTGTAGTGGGAGTGATAACAATGATGAAAACAATGATTGTTTTTTTCAGAAGTCTGCAAATATATGGCACAAGAGACCAAGTTGGGATCTGGACAACCCCCCCTCGAAACCTCTAACAAAGTCGAATATGCGCAAAAGGGGATATTCAGACGAGGTAAAAGAGGAGGGAGAAAGTCCTCCCACAAAGAGGGGTTCCCTGAGTCAGTAACATTAGTTGCCAATGGCATCTTCAACTTGTCCTCCTTAAAAATAGATCGACCTCTTTTAGAAGTGTTGAAAAAGGTTCTATCGTTTGCCCCTACAAGGGACTCTAACGAATTTGATCTCTTTATTGACCTACAAAACTATCTGAGAAAATTAACTCTCCATCGCCACTTTAGCAATACAAGTAACATACCGGTTACTTCAGACTCCTGTCCTTTGGACAATCCTGTCCAAAATGATATAGATCAACTGGCTCTCATTGATGATCTAGAGGCCCTATTAAGAGACATTGATCCTGATTTTGTTAATTTTAGGAGTTATTTACACACTGGATTTAAGCCAAAATCAATATTTTTCCCCTATGCTTCTAAAGGACAACATATTGAGATGTTTGGGAAACTAGTCGAACACGATCTAAAGGAATTGTGTAGAAAAAGGTCTAGTGGATCCTATTCCAACCTGACCTGGGAGGAACAAAGGAGTATTAGGCCATTGAAATCCAATCCAGATATCGTCTTAAGATCAGCAGATAAGGGCGGTGGAATAGTTCTCTTAAATATAGAGGACTATTTCCAAGAGGCCCACCATCTTCTTATGGATCATATTTCATATACCAGATTAAAAATAGATCCTACAAAGGAATATTTAGGCTTTATAAAAATACATCTGAATAAGGCATTGGACATTTGAATTCTTTCCAAGCCAGAATATGACTTCCTGCTGATTGAGACTCCCACTGTCCCTATCTTTTATTATATCCCCAACATGCACAAATCACTCATTTCCCCACCGGGACGTCCCATTATTTCAGGGATCAATTCCCTCACTTCTAATTTATCAGTATATGTTGATTTTTATTTACAATCACTTGTCACTACACTCCCTTCTCATTTAAAAGACACCACTATGGTTTTACAGGTTCTGAACGATTTCATTTGGCATGAGGATTATCGTTTAGCCACATTGGACGTTCAGGCCTTATACACAAGAATTCCTCAGAAAAAAGGAGTAGAAGCAGTTAGGCACTTTTTGATGACACCACAAAATTTACCTATATCACAGATTGAATTTATTCTCACATCTATACAATTTATTTTGAGTCACAATTATTTTATGTTCGATTCAATATATTTTTTACAAACCTCGGGGACTGCGATTGGAACAACGTTTGCCCCATCATTCACCAATTTGTATATGGTACAGTGGGAGTCTCTTATGGTTGTCGGATGTCCTCCTCCACAGCTCAAACTGTGGAGGAGGTACATTGATGACATCATCATTGTTTGGGAGGGAAGTGAAGAGTCATATCTTGACTTTGTCTCTCTTTTGAATTTGAATGAATTCAATCTCAAATTCAGTGGTGAAAATAGCACTGTCAATGTTCACTTTCTTGATTTGGAGATTTACATAGAATCAAATACCATTCAGACCAGAACTCATTTCAAAGCTACAAATGTAAATTCATATTTGGACCCTTTCAGCTGTCATGATCAAAGATGGATTCAGAATATCCCGTTCAATCAGTTCCTGAGAATAAAAATGAACGATTCTAAGACCAAGGATTTTAATGAACAATCTTTATTCCTCAAAAAGAGATTTCTTGACAAAAGGTATAATGAGGGTCTGATTGACTCGTCACTAGCAAGGACAGATAAAATGCAATGAGAGTCTTTGCTTAAATATCACCACAAAAAAAGCCATAGGGGCAAGTAAGAATAAGGATACTATACCTCCTTTCATTACACAATTCAGTGGGGCTCATGGCAGTATTAGAAAAGTGTTGCGTAAACATTGGAGTGTACTTAAAATGGATCCCATATTGGGACCAAATTTGAAATCACAACCAGGCGTAGTATTCAAACGTGCACCTAATTTGAAAAGCTTATTGGCTCCCAGTCAGGTTGTTAGAAATAATAAAACCTCTGGTGATATAAAAACATGCTTAGGGATTGTAGGCACATACAAATGTGGCAAATGCAAGGCGTGCAATCATGTCACCAAAGATAAATCTGTTACATCTTTCGCTACTAATCATATCTATAACATCAAGAGTTTTATAAATTGTCTCACCACGCATGTGGTCTATGTCTTGCAGAGTAGCTGTAATTTACAGTACATTGGCAAGACAAAGAGACCTTTTAAAATGCGCATGCTGGAACATCTGAGAAATGTTAGAAATATACCCAAAATTATAGTGAAAGGTATGCTCCTTACTCCCCTATTGAAACACTTTAAAGAAGTTCATAACAATGATCCTAGCTGTATTAGATTTAAGGGATTATAAAGTGTTCCTTATAACATTAGACATGGCAATAGAGATCTCAATTTATTAAAGAGAGAACAATAATGGATCTTTACATTTCAAACAAGGTACCTCACTGGCTTTAATGAGTTAATAGAACTCACCCCGTTTCTAAGATAAGTATGTACTTTGGATGAAATGTCTATACAGTAATTATATTTATTATTGATTATTTATTGTGTCTAAACATATTTTGATAGAAATTATTATCATTATTTTTGATTATTTTTGATTATATTTGGTTATATATGTCCTATAATACACTATACATGTTTGATATATAGTATGTCTTAATTCAAAGCTTAGATGTTGATGGGTTAAATGAACTAATAGAATTAATACTGTTTTTGTGATATTTTTGGATGTAATGTTTATGCATTGGCTATACTAAATATATATCCTGTCCTGACAGATCATGTGTTCTCTCTAGCATTTTTCAGTAAGGATTGTTGCCTCTAGGTATATGGAGTTAAAGATATCCCACGATATGATACACACGTCTGGCACTCAATATGTCTTAATTCACAGCTCGGCTGTTGATTGGCCGCAGCTTATGTAAATACGTGTACATTACACTGTACGTGACCTCCTGACGAAGCACGTTGTGTGAAACGCGTAGAGGTTACGACAGGTCACTCTGCGCGTATGCTGATAGGCTGAGACGGCGTTTGCAGGGAGCTCTGGCGGTGGCAACATCTCTGCGGTGGCATGGTCCGGACCCTAATACGTTCACCGCAGAACCCGCTTATGACTTCAGTGTAAGTCTCCGTCTCCCCCTTTCAGCCTCAGGCAGTTGTTCAGCTACCATTTTAGCTTAATTCTGGGTATATGCATCCTGTTTTTTTGAACATTGTCTTTTTATATATTTTTTTATTTGTTATGTTGTTTATAGATTTAGTCTAATTAGATACACCATTCATGTGGTTTCTGTTTATTGTAACTTAAACCCGGATCTATAGCTTTTGTGTACTGAGGTGGGGTTGGATCCCCTCAGTTATTTTTTGTTTTATTAATAATATGTTTTACATTATTTTAATCTCTGGTGCGCATTGTGTGCATTTTTCTTTTTTCCCCCTCTTAAACCTGCATAGAAGAAGAAAAAAATAAATATATATACAGTATATATATTTAGCCCATCTACCCCCACCCCTAAGTGAGATTGGGGGGTATGTTGGTATCCACACTCCCTGGCACATAGCCTCCAGGGGGTCGCCCCACAGAATAGCAAGTCTTTATGAGGGTATCCACACTCCCTGGCACATAGCCACCAGGGGGTCGCCTCAACATAGCAAATGTCCTTTTTGGGTAACCCTCTCCCTGGGGAAGCTTCAGGGAGAGATTCCCTTTTCTTCATTCATGGAAGAGCCTTTTGCTGCTGCATACAAAGTCCCAAACACTGCTGCATACAAAGTCCCAAACACTGCTGCACTGTCTGCTGTCTCCGAAAACCTGTCCTGTTGTAAAAATCTGTCCTGTCCTGGGAGCAGTTCATCTCAGCAGTGGCTCCAAATGTAGCCCACCTACCCCCACCCCTAAGTGAGATTGGTTTATGCTCTTTTCTGCTACTCTGGTACTGGTACAGATCTGTAGGTAACAGGAGGGCTGTGCGCTCCGCGGTGGTGTGGGGAGAAGCAGGACAGGAAGGACAGGATACCTTTGTCTCACTTGGTGCAATGCCTCCAGCCAGCAGGAATCCCCTGTAGATATTCAGGGGATGGTCACCTACTGACTCTCCTCCTTTCAGCAGAGACAGGAATACACAGCATGTCTTTTCTGATGTTTATTTGGCAGTCAGCTCACAGGACATAGATTAGCAGTTCTCACATATCCATCGTAATCATCTGCGTCTTCCTCTCCTTCTCTCTAAATCAGAACCCTGACTCAGGCATCATAATTCCCTTCCCTCCCAGCCCCTCATGGGTGGGAGGGAGAGGCTTCTCTCTCTCTGTGTTGACTGAACTTCTTCCTTGAACACACTTTCCAGAACTCTCCAATTTGGGAGGATGTCACAATTTATCATCTTTGGGGAGTGTCTCTAACTCTGACTCATAGCATGCCAGAGCCGGATACAGATTGGCCCACACACTACAGGGGGCGTTCCAACCAATATCCATCCCTCAGATTGACACCCTCAGAAGTTGCTAGGCCCGCCCTTGAAAACTGATACATCATTCAAGGCTGTAACACACACACAGGCCTAAAGAAGGAATTAACCTTTCCACTGCCTGCACTAACAGGACTGACAGAGGAAAGGCCCAGGGAAAAGAAGTAACTGCTGGAAGGCTATGTTATATTCTTCCCTGGTGAAACTTCAACGCCCACACTTGGACTGTAGTGGGCTTAACATCACCCACTACACAACTTCCTGAAAATTTGCATAACATGAAATGCAACAACATTTGTACATTTCAACATAACATAGTATGAATGAACTGACCAATGCATATACATAGATACATTTGCATACACATTGCCTAACATGATAGAGAAGACTACCTTCAGTAGTAGTGCGCTGGATCAGGCTTCAGCACCATATTGCCCTGACTGTCAGGCACTATTATACTGCTGCGACACACTTTATTCGAGCAAATACCCAGTATGTACCTGGCAGATACCTGGAATGCGCCGCTCCTCACCTCTGACAAGCCCCGTTGCATTTGCCTTCCCAGCCTGGGTTCATGCCTGGCTGATGGGCGGCTGATCTGTTAAATGATAATGATTAGGATTTAATAGGCTGCAATGCTTCGCGTGTCTACCAGATGGCATAAATTCATGAATTGTAATGCAGTATATATATATATATTGTGCAGTATTGCAGCCAGCGGGAATAAAATGCTTCAATCCCTGCCTGGAAAATAACTCAATGCACTCGGGCAGAAAACAGTCACAAACCTCAATACACCCGGGTATACCCGAATTCGTGGGACTAGCCGAGCTCGAGTAAAGTGTGTCGCCAGTGTAGAATAGCATCTTTTGTTCCCAGAGGCAGAAATGTATTCTACCCTGTTCATGTAAATACTACGCCCCACCTTCCATTCCCTGAGCAACCTCTTTATTTCTGCTTGTTCTGCAGTCTTGCGCTGAACCTCCTCCCCTTGTGGTGATACCCTTACCATTAGTATGACAGACAGGGCAGGTATAACAACACCATTACTCATGGGGGCATTAGGCATTTCTGGTGACAAGGCCTGAGGGGTCATAGTGTTAACGCTAGGGATGACAGCATCAGGGAGTATTGGAACAGGGCAGGGCGGACCGGACACATTATAGTCATGTGAGCGGGAGACTAAGGAGACCTCCCAGAGCAGAACCATAACAGTGTCCTCAGTCCCGGCAAGGCTCTGTAGGCCAGAGCCTCTGGCAGCACTGGATTCAGTCGCAATGGTTGCTGCAGCATCATGGGAGCTCCCTTCTTCTCTCCCCCAGCACTGCAGGGAAAAGAAGTCAAATGACTCGACACTCACCGGAGCGGCAGCGGTGCTCAACCGGCCGGGCAGCTTTGCGGCCTTCTCTTCTCCCGGTGGTGGAGCTTTGAGTGACTTCACATCACGGACATCAGGATTGATGCCAGCCTCAGGAACAGGCAGGATGAGCGCCAACTCGGGAGCGTTGGAGGCTCCGACCGGTACATGAGAGGTTGTAGCACCCTCGCTGTCAACGTGGATCTGTCGGGGGTCACCGGCAATAATTACTGAAATTTGCAGCTCCGCAGCATACTCGGGTTCAGTGGAGGTAATGGCAGGGACCTCAATGCCAGAGCAGCTTACCAGAGCAGCAGTGAAGCACTGATGACTGGACAAAGGAGCGGCGTTCCCTCTGAGTGGTTCTCTGTCACTCAAAGGTAGGACACTACCAGAGGGTGGCAGGGAGCATAGTTGGAAATAGGGCACTTTGCATATAGCACACTGAGCTGATGCCTGCAGTTCTTCTCCTGTGGCTCCACATACTCCCAGCATCTGCATTGTGGAGGAGGTAATGCAGCTTGCAGACACAACCAGCAGTGGTGAGAGTGAAATAGTATCTGGTTCCTCACATCCTGTTGCTCCTTCAGGGCACACCCAGCTCCTCTTCTCGGTGGATAGTATAGTCCAATCCGGAGCAAGCAAGGGGGAGGGGTTTCAGCAGTTCGCGCTATTTCTGCAAACTGTAATCCAGCAAAAGCTTGCAAGTTGATGAAACTTTTGCAAAAGAGCACATGGCTTCCCTGGTAGGAGAGGGATCCGCCATTTTGAGGTAGTAAACAATCCATGTGGCCCCAGTTCTCTGGAACCACCATTTTGAAAGCACAAAGTCCAGCACCATGCGGTCTCCCTGAGAGCAAAATCCACCATCTTGTGAGGACTTGTGAGAACATGTGTGACCCCTTTTCTTCAGTAAAGAGCCACTCAAAAATAAAGCACAATCTTTCTTTTCTTTGAGTACCACGCACCCTGGTATAGCTTCAGGGAACACCTCACGAATATCTGCTGCAATAGTCTCTTAATTGCTGAGTACACAGGGGTCTTCAATGCCACCTCAGAGTCCCTGTCCCCTTGCTGCTAATCTTTGTTGTGGGATACAGAAGGTTCACCACTCCTCCCTGGTGTAGCCTCAGGTAGACGCCCCAACTGCAGTGTCAGGATGGGCTGCAGGCTCCCTGGTGTAGCCTCAGGAACCTGATCCCCATCCTTTTCCTGGGTATTCTGATAGGCAGGGTATCCACGCTTCCTTGGTGTAGCCTAAAGGAAGACGCCCCAAATCCTATTTATATGGAGTGTATGTGGGTATCCACACTCTCTGGCACATAGCCACCAGGGGGTCAACCCAACATAGCAAATGTCCTTTTTGGGTAACCCCCTCCCTAGGGAAGCTTTAGGGAGAGATTTCCTTTTCTTCATTCATAGAAGAGCCTATTGCTGCCGCATACAATGTCCCAACCACTGCTGCATACAAAGTCCTAAACACTGCTGCACTGTCTGCTATCTCCGAAAACCTGTCCTGTTGCAAAAACCTGTCCTGTCCTGGGAGCAGTTAATCTCAGCAGCACCTAAGTGAGATTGGGGGGGGGGGGTATGCTCTTTTCTGCTACACTGGTGCTGGTACAGACCCATAGGTAACAGAAGGGCTGAGCACACCGCGGTGGTGTGGGGAGAAGCAGGACAGGAAGGAGAGGATACCTTGGTATCACTTGGTGCCATGCCTCCAGCCAGCAGGAATCCCCTTTAGATAGTCAGGGGATGGACCCCTACTGACACTCCTCCATTCAGCAGAGACAGGAATACACAGCATGTCTTTTCTGATGTTTATTTGGCAGTCAGCTCACAGGACATAGATTAGCAGTTCTCACATATCCGTCATAATCATCTGCTTCTTCCTCTCCTCTCTAAATCAGAACCCTGACTCAGGCATCATAATTCCCTTCCCTCCCAGCCCCTCATGAGTGGGAGGGAGAGGCTTCCTTCTCTCTGTGTTGACTGAACTTCTTCCTTGAATAATCTTTCCAGAACTCTCCAATTTGGGATGATGTCACAATTTATCATCTTTGGGGAGTTTCTTTTATTCTGACTCATAGCAAGCCAGAGCCGGATACAGATTGGTCAACACACTACAGGGGGCTTCCAACCAATATCCACCCCTCAGATTGACACGCTCAGACATTGCTAGGCCCGCCCTTGAATACTGATACATCATTCAAGGCTGTAACACACACACACACAGGCCTAAAGAAGGAATTACAGGAAAAGGGAGACCAAAAAGCGCACCAGCAAAAACGGAGCAGGTACAGGAAAAGGGAGACCAAAAAGCGCACCAGCAAAAACGGAGCAGGAAGGACCCAAAGCAAAAAATAATTAAAAGGGCACTTTAATGTGACAAGAGACCCATCCAACGCGTTTCGAACGTCACATCGTTCTTTTTCAAGGATAAAACACAATGTAATAACATCCATTATATACCCTCTTACCTGTGGGCCGTAATAAAATAAAGAAAATTCTACTAACCTCATCAATAAGAAGGCTCGTCGCCAGCATCATCCTTGGGGTCCGTTGCCAAAATAAGAAATAGCCAATACATCTCAATGACATTAACATACCAAGGAACCCCTTAATCACCTTTTCGGGTACTAACCTCAAAGGTAATTAAGGGGTGAAGCCATCCTGCAATGGCAACACCACTTATGCATAACATCCTCAATGAATTAAAAACCAATTTCCTACACAAATCTCAAGTAATCATTCAATCTGAAGCCTCAAATGCCACTTAAAACATTGCTTTTACAGTGTATACATGTAGCATAACATATAAACTACATGTACACGCTGCAAATCAATGTTAACAATACAGTAATCCAACTCAAATAGCCTGACATCACAAGAAGTATATTATGTAAGCAAATAAAGTCACCATCAATGAATAAACACACATGAATTACATACCTAAACAATTAAAATACCATCCATACCAATTACACAATTAACTATAGCTATCGTAACAGAGAACAACTTCAAAACATACAAAAAAGGACACCAACATTTACAATATACTATAGCAAGCCTCTCCATAACCTACAGTACAGCATAAAGCCCCAAACTTACATCTCTCTAATAATAAAATACATTTAACACACATCTATGCATAGCAGCATAGCCACAATCATTTACAATACAGAAAATCAAGCTTTAACAACACTATCATTTCTTACCCTTTATGTATATATCTCTCTAGACATACATACATACATACATACAGTGGCAAGAAATGATATGCATAAAAAAAATGAAGACATGAAAAAGCAAAAAAAAACACAGTTACATTAAATACATTTCTTTCTTTAACTTACCATTACTTGCCCCCACCGACTCCCGTTGATCAGCTTACTCACGAACCAATCCACGAACAGGAACCCATAAAATAAAAAACCATAAAATAATAAACATTAAAATAATAAAACACGACAATCCAGGGGTCTTCTAGTTGTAATCCATCTTCATCTGTATTCTTCTACCTTCTTCCGGGGTCTTCTTCCCGTCTGCGGCCACGCCCTGGTCTTCTTTCTTCAGAGGAGGTCCTTGCTCCTCAGCGTCTGGCTTCAAAATGAGACGACATAGGCTTTTAAAGGCCTATGATGTCACATTTTCGCCATATGGTTCCCACGGCCCTGATTGGGATGTGAAAACCATGTGTTTTGGCCGATGTAAAAAAATGATGACGTCACTTAAAGGCAATGACAGCACAGCCAATCAAACGAACATGGGAGGGGGAAGACGTGAAAGGGGGTGGTAAGGGGGGGTTAAGGGGAAGGGCATGGAGTGACTGGATAGAGTATAGTCTCTTCCGTGTATTCCATTAAGCCTGGCTCTTTTCTACATGTTCTGCACTGTCTCGTCCACCGTCCCACCTAGTTTAACAATCAGGGAAAGGCATAAATCTCCTTAATTGATCCTGTCGGTCGGGCTTTCTGTTGTTCTATCTCCCGTGTGTCTGTTCCGCCGTCGAAGGAAAACCCACCTGCCACTATCAAAGCCAGATGGTGGCATTGCCCATCCCTGGGATATCGGTCTGTGCCAGCCATAATGACCAGACTTTTTGGAAATTTGGGCCAGTGTCGTTGACTAGACTTGTCAACTTTTCCATCTGGCAAGCGAACCAGATTCTATTCCGAATTTTGTCTATTGATGGAATTGCATCTTGATTCCACAATGCTGCGGTCTCGCACCTCATCGCCGTAGCAAAATGTGCTATTAGTTTGTTTCCTGATCTAGATACCTCTTCTGTGGGCTTACCTAACAGGAAAACCCAAGGATCTAGTTGAATTTTGAGGCCCAAGAAAGCCCTTTGTAGCCAATCTCTAATTTGTGTCCAAACGGGAATGATTCGTGGACAAGACCACAGCATGTGCACCAGATCTCCCCGTTCCCCGCACTTCCTAGGACAGAGCGGGGAAGCGCCCGCGACAAATTTTGCCTGTCTAACTGGGGTGAGATACCACCTTAATAATACTTTATATTAGTTCTCCTTCAACGTCGTACAGATCGAACTGCTGGCCGCAGCTTTAAAAATCGCTGCCTAGTCTTTGTCTTCTAACGGTCCAGTCAGATCCGTCTCCCATTGTGTCATGAAGCTTGGTCTGTGTGCGTCACCGGAGTCTGTCTTGGCCACCACTCTGTACAGAGCAGAGATGAGTCCCCGTGTATCGGTTCCCCGATCACAGAGCTTTTCAAAATTGGTTAGGGGTGGTCTATTTGGGTATTTGATATAAAATGCCCGAACCTGGAGGTATCTAAGGAATTCTGTGTTAGGTAAGTCCGTTTCTGACTGTAGATTATCAAATGTTTTGATTGTGTCTCTGCCCTCCAGGTCCTTTAGTCTTCTTAGGCCCCCTTTTTGCCAGAGTGTGAAGTTTCTGTCAGTTAACCCCGGAGCAAAGTCCGGATTTCCATATAGGGGAGTCATTAGTGTGTGTTTTGAGGTCAATGAGTGTCTATTTTTAACCGTCTCCCAGACCGAGAGAGAGTTCAACACCGAGGGTAGCGGGTTCTTGAGATCTTTTAGTCGAGATTTAGGGTACCATATAAGATCTTTGAGCTCCAGCGGGGCGCAAGCCTCCCTCTCCAATGCCACCCATTGCCTTTGCTCCGGATCACCATGCCACTGTGTAATTTGGCATAGTTGGGCCGCTTTGTAGTAGGCCATCAAGCACGGCACTGCCAGACCCCCAGTTTCCTTAGGCCTTTGCATAATTGACATTTTTACCCGTGGTTTTTTGTTTTTCCAGATGAATTTTGTAACTGCTTTCTGCAGTTCTATAATGTCTGATCTTACTACGGGTATCGGAAGGGTTTGGAACAGGTATAGTATCCTGGGGAGGAGGTTCATTTTTACGCAAAAGATTTTACCAATCCAGGATATCCCATATGCAGATCAGTCTTTAAGTTCCTTTATGAGGGTTCTTATAAGTCTCGGGTAATTCTCCTGGTAAAGATTATGACTATGTTTGGTTAGAAAGATTCCTAAGTATTTTATAGCTCTGGTCTGCCATTTAAACTGAAAGTTGATCTCAATTAGTTTCTCTGTCGCCTTTGGAATATTTAGATTCAGCGCCTCCGATTTTGATTGATTGATCTTAAAGCCGGAGATTCTGCCAAATTTATCCAGTAGAGCGAACAGATTGGGTAATGCGGTGAGCGGTTTTGTCAAAGATAATATAATGTCATCGGCGTATAACGCGATTTTATGCTCTTGGGAACCTATTTGCACTCCCGTAATATCTGGGTTACGACGAATGTGTGCTGCTAGCGGTTCCATGCATAGGGCGAACAACAGGGGTGATAGTGGGCATCCCTGTCTGGTACCGCTTTTAATTTTAAACATATCTGATGGGAAGCCTTGGTGTAACACCCTGGCGGTCGGGGTTGTGTATAATGCTTTAATTGCCCTTATAATTTTGTTTCCAAACCCGAATGCCTCAAGCGTGGACTCCATATATGGCCAATCGATCCTGTCAAAGGCCTTTTCTGCGTCTAAACTTAAGATTACTCCTTGGATCCCGTTGGCGTTGATGTAGTTAATAATATCAATTATTTTTTTTGTATTATCGGCCGCTTGTCTGTCTCTAATAAAGCCAACTTGGTCCGGGTGTATAAGCCTTGGCATGATCGTACTCAATCTATTGGCCACTAATTTGGAATAAATTTTTACGTCCGAATTGATTAAAGATATTGGCCTGTAGCTTTGGCAATTTGTAGGATCTTTGTCCTTTTTATAAATTATAGATATCGACGCCTGAAGCATCTGGTCTGAAAAGGGTTCCCCCGCTAGAACTCCATTGAATAGTTTGAGCATATGTGGCGCTAGCACCCCTATAAATTTTTTGTAATATAGGTTAGAAAACCCGTCTGGGCCTGGGGCCTTACAGGGTTTGAGATGTTTGATTACCGCTGTCAGTTCCTCTAACGTGAAATCAGATTGAACTGCCTCATTCTCCAGCCTGCTCACCCCTGGTAAGGCTGCTTTGTCTAGGAAGGACTGTAAAAGTTTTTTTGTTTTTGGATTTTGTGATACTTTCTCCCCATTATATAGCTGTTCATAATAAAGCCTAAACTCTTCCACTATGCGTTTGGGGTTGGAGGTCAACTCTCCTGTTTTTATTTTTATAGTTTGTATGTTATAACTCGGTTGCCTATTACGGATCCTGTTAGCTAACATAGTGTCCGGCTTATTGGCTTTCTCAAAAAAATTCCTCTTAGTCCAACTGATATCTCTCTCGGCCTGGGATGTGAGGAGGAGATTAAGGGTTTTGCATATTTCAGCTTTTGTTGTGAAGTGGTGTAGTCTCATGATTATATCCCTGGGATGATTATTGGGAAGTGGTCGGGCCCTCAGTGCCCTATGACACCTGTCCATTACTAGTTCTGCCTCAGTTTTTCCTGGCATAATAGATGACATCCATCGGTTTATTAGGAGCTCCGGGTCTAAAATCTCCTCTGGTATCCCCCGGATCCTCAGGTTGTTTCGTCTGTCTCTATTCTCGCTGTCCTCGTGGCGTTCCTCTAAGTCTGCCACTTTTCTTTCCAGGACGGTAACTCTGGAGTCTGTCTCTGTCTGACAGCGGGCAGCTTCGTCCATTTTCTCTTCCAGGTCATTTGTGCGTGCTCCAATGTTGAGTATGTCTTTTCGTAAGGTGTCCACTTCCCCGCGAAAGAAGGTTTTTAAATCAGTTAGGAGTTTGGCTATTTCTTTTTTCATGGCTCCCGTCTGATTCACCGCTGTCAAGTCCGGCTCCTGAGCGGAGTCGGAATCAGATGCCGCCATGCTGTCTGTCTCCTGTACCTTCTTTGCTCCCACAAAGTATGTGCGAACGTCTACTTTCTGTTTAGATTTTTTCCTCGTAGCCGCCATATATCTTTATGCCTGGCGTTTATGGCCAACAGATCCTGTAGTTTTTTTTTGATTTTGCTGAGTTTTGCGGTGCGCTGTGTATTTTTAATGCCGGCGGGACTCGGAGCGATCAGGTTAGGCTGCCATCTCTGCTCCTGCCGCATGCGCCTCTGGATTGTCGTGTTTTATTATTTTAATGTTTATTATTTTATGGTTTTTTATTTTATGGGTTCCTGTTCGTGGATTGGTTCGTGAGTAAGCTGATCAACGGGAGTCGGTGGGGGCAAGTAATGGTAAGTTAAATAAAGAAATGTACTTAATGTAACTGTGTTTTTTTTTGCTTTTTCATGTCTTCATTTTTTTTTATGCATATCATTTCTTGCCACTGTATGTATGTATGTATGTATGTATGTATGTATGTATGTATGTATGTATGTATGTATGTATGTCTAGAGAGATATATACATACAGGGTAAGAAATGATAGTGTTGTTAAAGCTTGATTTTCTGTATTGTAAATGATTGTGGCTATGCTGCTATGCATAGATGTGTGTTAAATGTATTTTATTATTAGAGAGATGTAAGTTTTGGGCTTTATGCTGTACTGTAGGTTATGGAGAGGCTTGCTATAGTATATTGTAAATGTTGGTGTCCTTTTTTGTATGTTTTGAAGTGGTTCTCTGTTACGATAGCTATAGTTAATTGTGTAATTGGTATGGATGGTATTTTAATTGTTTAGGAATGTAATTCATGTGTGTTTATTCATTGATGGTGACTTTATTTGCTTACATAATATACTTCTTGTGATGTCAGGCTATTTGAGTTGGATTACTGTATTGTTAACATTGATTTGCAGCGTGTACATGTAGTTTACATGTTATGCTACATGTATACACTGTAAAAGCAATGTTTTAAGTGGCATTTGAGGCTTCAGATTGAATGATTACTTGAGATTTGTGTAGGAAATTGTTTTTTAATTCATTGAGGATGTTATGCATAAGTGGTGTTGCCATTGCAGGATGGCTTCACCCCTTAATTACCTTTGAGGTTAGTACCCGAAAAGGTGATTAAGGGGTTCCTTGGTATGTTAATGTCATTGAGATGTATTGGCTATTTCTTATTTTGGCAACGGACCCCAAGGATGATGCTGGCGACGGAGCCTTCTTATTGATGAGGTTAGTAGAATTTTCTTTATTTTATTACGGTATTGAATGTGTTTAATAATGGCCAAATAATGTATTATCCCTATGTGGATAATAGTTATTTGGCACATTATTGTACTGTATGTGCTGGGGGAGGGGGTATTGGCCCCAAGGGTATTTGGTAGGACTCCCCTGTGGGTAGTGGGTGAGGGTGGTTGGGGGGGTTAGTGGGGGAGGGTATGTGGGTGATGGTGGCTTAACCCCTTAATGACTGTAGCGGTTAATAACCGCTATGGTGATTAAGGGGTTAGGAGACATTACATTGGATGTTTTAATTCTTGTGTCTGTTTTGCAGAAGCGGATGGGGCATGGGCAGGATGAAGATGAGGATGGCCTTCATCGTGCCAGCTGCACATGGGTGAGTGCTATATGTATTTAATGTCTTTATTGTTGTGTATGTATTTTAAATGGACAACTGCACTATTATCCATTTGTGGATAATAGTAATGTTGCCCATTACTGTATTGTATGTTGTGTATTGCAGCTATGTTTATTGGGGGCATTTGTCCCCAATAAACATGCTATTATGCGTTAACCCCTTCATTACCTTAGCGGCTATCCGCTATGGTAATGAAGCAGCATTAATGTATTTTAATAATATTGTGCGGGAGAAGGGGGCCCCCTGAGCTGAACCGCATTTATTTGTGGCTCAGAGACCCCCTGCTTCCCGAGTTACAGGCCCCGGTTTGAGGCATCGGTTACAGTGTCGCCACCATATTTATAGCGGGCACGTCGCAAATGGGACGCTATAAAGATGGCGGCGACACTGCCACCCGATGACACATTCCGGGGCCTGTAACTCGGGAAGCAGGGGGTCCCTGGTCCACAAAGTGATGCGGTTCAGCTCGGGGGACCCCCTGCCCACTGTACAGTATTATTAAATAAATATTCATGCTGCTTCGTTACCGTAGCAGATACCCTGTAAGGTAAGGAACGAGTCTTTATTGATATGTGTGTTTTATTCATAGTGTAGATGTGCAGAGGGTCTCCGGAGCAGAAATGTTTTTGTTTTAGGTCCGGGGACCCCCTGCTCCCGAGATACAGGCCCTTTTTTGGGGTGCCCATATCCCTCTGCTTTGTTTACATGCCGCGGTCACGTGATCGGGACCTTTAAATGCAGAGGGATACCGGCACCTCATAAAGGGGGCTGTATCTTGGGGAGCAGGGGGTCCCCCGACCTGAAACCAATGTGGTTCAGCTCCGAGACCCCCTGCACATGTGCACTATGAATAAAAGTTGTTTTAAAAATAATTTTAATTATGCTGATGTTTGCGCCGAGAGAGCAGCGGATCTCTCTCGGCTGCAAACACAACTCGGCAGGGGACTTCTTCTCGGCAGTTTCTCGCCAGGCAGCCGTCCCGCCACCGGTTACACGCCATTTCATCAAATGATGGTGGCTAATTCATTCGCCATGGATTCGCCCGTTACAGCATACAGACAGTTTAACTCGCCAAAAACATGGCTAATTGCTAAACTGGCTAATGCATTTTTCCGCCGCTTACTGCATGAACCCCTTAATGTGCAATAGTATGGGTACTATCCTCCTGAAGACAGGTGGTAGATGGTACAAGCCCACTCACCCTCAGTCTCATCGGCAGGTTCCCCTGAAAATAACCAATACTCACATCCTGGTAGGCAAACTGTGCAGCTACATATATGCAATACAGGAAAAGGGAGACCAAAAAGCGCACCAGCAAAAACGGAGCAGGTTAACCCCTTCACGACCGTAGCGGTATTAACCGCTACGGTCGTGAAGGGGTTAAGTGCACCCGCAACCCACCCGCAAGCCCTAAACAAACAACAAGGGCCAAATACCCCCTTCACCCACCCCCACTACCCACAATAAACCTGGCAAGGCTCTTTAACCCCTTCATTGCCTTAGCGGTTAAACGCTAAGGTAATGAAGTGGGCTTTAAATGCATTTTTCCTGCCTCGGATGCATGCCAGGGGGGCGTCTGGTGCTGATATTAATGGTATCAGCTCCGGAGACCCCCGGCATCAATCCCAGCCAGGAAAAAGGCCAGAATTTTTTCTAAGTGCCGATCCGCCACTCATCCACTGCCTCTGAGCAGCAACTTGCCATCTTTTTCTTGCGTGGCTGATCCGCCAGCAAAACGGTATTCTCGCCAGGCGAATATCTCCGCTTAGCTACTCGCCTCTACTAGAATACAGGGTGGCTGAAAAAGTTGGATTTTTTGGCGAAAAGTGCCTTCTCGCCCCGCCACCGGCGAGAAAAAAAAACCGCCACCAAAACTGGTGTTTTTTTTTTTTTTTAATCTCGCCACTTTCTCGCCTGTAACTGAATACGGATAGGCTTTTTTGGCGGAAAAGTGGCGAGAAGTGCCTTTTCGCTGCTTACTGCATGAACCCCTAAGTACTATATTATTTTCATTAGTACCCTGGTTTAGTGGTTTGGCTTATTTTGTTCATTGTACCGGCATTTGAGCGCTTCAGCCATTTTCTTCACTAAAGAAGGAATTAACCTTTCCACTGCCTGCACTAACAGGACTGACAGAGAAAAGGCCCAGGGAAAAGAAGTAACTGCCGGAAGGCTATGATATATATATATATATATATATATATCATATAAAAATATTACTTGTGAGCACATTCACATATCTTAGACAAGTCTGCAACCCTGCTTTTCACCATTATCTCCTAGCATACAGTGCTACTACTGCAGCAAGGGATTCTGGGAAATTACATGCACACAGTGCCACCTTTTGTCTCAAGACCACATTACATGGTTAAACCCTTAAGCCAATGCATGCTGCTTTAAACACAGCTTTTATACATAGCCTGGGATGAGATGCAAAGCCAATAAACCCACTCACAGACAGACTGTTTAAACCTGGTGGGTCTCATCTGTCTGAGGTTGGTTGTACTGGCTTTGCAACTTGAGATATGAGTAGCTCACCACACATTATTTAAGTTATGTCTATGTTTATGTTTAAAAGCTGTGACCCCCTGCTCATCTACACTTGTATCAAAACACACATCACAATAAAAATAAAAAAATTACCGTAGCGGCTATCCGCTATGGTAATGAAGCTGTTTTAATATAATTTTTATTAATAGTGTGCAGGAGCAGGGGGTCTCCTGAGATGAACCACATTGATTACAGCCTCTGGGACTTCCTGCTTCCCGAGTTACAGGCCCAGATATGGGGTGCCGGTATCCTCCATTATTTAAATGTCCCACGTCATGTGACGCGGACGCTTTAAAAATGGCGGCAACTTTGGCATCCGATACCCAATACTGGGGCCTGTAATTCGGGGGATGGGACATGTGCTTGTTCTCCCGGCTCGCATGCTGCAGCACCATTTTGGGAGTCAGTGTTGGGGTCCGTCGAGCATTGGGTTGAAGTAAAGTACATTGAGACGCACTGGTTTAGAGGCTTTCTCCCCTTTCCAGTCATGTCTTTACTGTGGGGTAGGTTGAGTCCCCTTTTTTGTGATATCTTTTACTGTTGTTATCTCTATCTTACTCCTTTCTTCCTTTTCGGAGGGTCTTGGGAGCTACTTTCTCACATGGCCATGCCTGGTGACGGCACCGGAAGTCTCCTGTTTGACCTTTTACATGGAAAAATGTCTAAGTCATTGCTTCATTTTCCGTAGGTGGGGGTCTACCAAAGCATGTAGCACCACCAAATGGCCGAAGCAATCCTAACTGCACAAGCAGCTCTCCATCATCCTGCCCAGGTAAGATCAGGTTGATATTGTTGTGCTGCTTTTTTTATTTTTTATTTATTGTGGGATATTTTATCTTCTTTCAAATGTCAGTACTTGTATTGCTGGAAAATTTTCCCTATAGGTGAACCTTTGTGCAATATGTGGTTATTGCCTGGTAGAGGAGGCAAGTGCCGGAGGCAAGTGCAGCCACCTCTGCAATTCTACCTGAAAGGGTCAGATTGTGTTTTTATTTATTATTTATTTATTGAGCAGACCTCAGCCAACTCTGTCAAAGAAAATGGCCGCCCTCCTTTCCGCAGGCTACCCCCCTCTATATGTCTCCTGACAGGGGCTGCAGGGGCCTCGCTTTGGGACATTGGATCTGCTGGGCCTCTGTCCTCTATCTGTTGGGTGGCCTCTAAGGGGTGGGGGGAGGGAGGGGGCGAGAGCAGCGCATGTGGTTTGGTCGGCAGCAGAGAAAGAGAGCCTAATCAAGATGGCCACTCTCTCTCCTGATACCCCACCCCCCCGTGGCCTGACAGCTGCACTAGGACAAGGCTCAGAACAGGCATGACAGGGGGATTCCCCCACAAAGCCTCCCCAGACCGACATCGCACCAAACCGGGTAGAGGTTTATATTTATTCTGTGTTGTGCTGTGCATCGGGTTAGCGAGAGAGCGGAGGCTGCAGTGCAGATGGTGCTGCCTCTGTCTTACCTGGCGTCTGTAGAGATCTTTAGCGAGGAGTTTTTATGCCTCGCCTGGAGTGTTCCGCTGTGCACCCCAGCTGTCCCAACACTTTGTCCGGTCCCCGCTGGACTCTCAGGGCTACGCTATTCTTTTTTTTCACCCTTAAGTGTGCAGCGCGGTCTAGTAGCGCACCAAAACAAAATGGATGCTCCACTTCTATCGGCTCCACCACTCTCCACACAAGACTTGCCCCGAGGGACAGACAGGCCAACCCGCTACCTTGGCCTCGCGGGGTGTTCACAGGGGTAAGCTGATCGCCCCTGACATTGGCTCTATCTCTGCCACTTCCCCTCCCAGCAGGTACGCAGGATTCCACTTATTGTCGGGTTGGTGTGGTGTCAGCTTGACCCCTGCGCCGTCTCTGCCCTCCGTAATCAGCTACTTTGAGTTCCAAGTCTTTTTTATTTATGACCCCGATTTGAAGGTACCTTTCTGTTTTATTTTTTGGGTTGTTTGGTGTTGATTTTGAACCTTTTTAAGACGAATATTTCTATTTTGTCTAAGGAGCTGATCTGACATGTGACCATTCAGATCAGTGCCTTGGCCACTCCCCCAAAATTATACATTTAGCCTGACCCACCCTTTAGCTCTCCTGCAGGAGGGTAGCCGGTAAGGGCACTGCCATTTTGTTTGTGCACTCGCATGCGCAGAAAAGGTTTGCGCATGCAAAGGTCCCAGCAGCCCGAGGGGCTGCATAACACAGTACAGCCAATAGGGCTGCTAGACCCTCCTTAGGAGAAATTGGAACTTTGGGTATGCTTGAAGTTTGAGCTGACAGTTAGGAGAGTGGCAGTTGGAGCTGGGACAAGGAAGGAGTAAGTTATATGTGCAGATGTCAGTGGCATCTACATTAGGCCAGATACACCCTATTATGCCCCAGCAAAGCCCCGACTCCCACATAGTTTGTGGCTGTGATAGGGACTTGCCCCTCAGATAAGGACCCTGTCCTGCTTAGCAATATTAGTGTTAGGGACACAGGGAGATGTGGCACGTTGGCTGTGGCTTGTGGTCCAGGACACAGGTCACCCTACATTAATAAAGACATTGTTTACAGTGGTACAATCTACGAGGGACCCACCCAACGTAGAGGGGGAGTCTTCGCAGTATCAGCATCGGATCCGTGGATCCCAGCATCCCAGCATCGTGGCATCAGCGCGCCCAGGTGTGGCATCACCCGGCAGGTACCCAACGCGTCTGTGTATCAACTCAAACACTATAGTAGGGCAGCACTCTCACACACACCTTGGGTGGGGAGCGGAGCATTGGAGGGTATGGCTGTGTGTGGCCTGGTTGGTGGTATATATATATATATATATATATATATATATATATCCTAGGTTATTTATGTTCAGTAAAACTGTTATCTTTTGTAACACCTCTTCCCTGTGAACACAGATGCTACTAATGCTGTATGTTACCTGTGTGGCCCTCAGGAGCCTAAGCCTCGCACGGGAGCCGGGGGTACATATATATATATATATATATTCAAAAAGCGGGGGGAAAAATGGGGGGAGGGGTGGGAAAGAAAAACCTTGCATCTACTTTTGCAAATTTCACGCCACCATAAGCCCCAGCGACCAACATCGTACCGGCCCACCCCTCCACGCCGCTCCCCGCCCCGTCAGCCACGACGCGAGAAAATCGGCCCCCGCGACCACTCCACCGCCACAGCAGGCAGAAAACGGCCCACAGCACACGCAGGCCGCGCGCGTCCCGAGCCTTGAGGAAGCGAACAACAAAAGACTTAACGCAACAAAAAAGCCAGCAGACCGGGAGCCCCAGATAAAAACGGTTACCAAAGCAACAACCTAGGGCCACCGGTCGAACGCTAAGACTGCCAAGAAGCGCCGCCCGAGCCAGCAGGGCAAACGGAAATCAATAGAATTGTGCTTTTTCCTCGGCGACAAGTGAAAAGGAGCCAGCAGGTGCGGCGCAAGGACGGCAGAAGCGGAGGAAAAGAGCGCTGAAACAGAAATTAAGTAGACAACGAGAGGAGCCGAGCAAGCCCCAACAAAACCGCGGGCGCACCTAGAATCGAACACGCACTAGCATCACGGCTATCCGACAACCGAAAGACCCTTTCTGAGGCTCCCGAAGGCAAACAACGGGGCTCGGCTCACACAACAAGTCTGAGAAAGTGTGTTTTTCGATCCCTCCCGGTCGAGAAAGCACCCGTAGCGAGAGACCTAGACCGCAGGATAAACGAAGGAGGAACCCAGCACGCACACACACGAACAACCCAAATCTTCACCACAATGGGATAAAGATTAAGGAACGAACGCGTAGGCCCCAACCGCAAATACGGGGATTTCAAAGGCACCCGCCAGATCCAAGAAGGGGATCGGACCCAAAAAAGATAGCCAGACTACATAGAGCAGCCCACCCACCTCACAACGAAGCACCAGTCAAAGACATGCGCAACAGCCACTCACCATAAACCACGAGAGGAAAAACATAGCAAGCAGCTTTTAGTGCTCTGCGGGACCAGGGCTCGTTGAAGAAGCCGACAGGTGCCCGGTTAAGCCCAAACCCCCCAGAAGACCCGAGAAAGAACCTCACGGGCAAGAATTAACAAGAAAGGCACCGTAGAAACACCGGAACGAAGAATTTGTTGTTTATCATAAGTAGGTTTGGCGGTGCTCACGGGTTTAAATAATATAAGTGAAAAGAGAAAAAAGTAACCCGTATGGGAGCACTCAGGTATGCAATTATTGATATTTAATTTATTATTTGACACGTGCAAAAATATAGATAAACATACTGATTAAAACACTTAAAAAATAGACTTGGACCCCTGTCACGGGTGCTACCCTTTAATACAGGTGAACAACACTAGGGAACACTCAGATTGTTAACCCTAAGCATGAAAGGATAGTGATCAAAAATCACTAGGGTAAATCAAAGTATCACAACAGTAATGGGTTCTCAGCAACCTATACAGGCTAAATAATAACACTACACACCAAAGACTACATCAAAGTGTTAATGAAAGTCTCAAAAAACGTCCCACATCTACATGAGCATACAGTGTATATAGTCAATACCACAGATTGAGTATGTCACTTGTAGGAACAGGTGGTAAGATGAATTGATGACCCTATATGTATAGAGCAATAAAGTGTGTTATTAGCATATAGAGGATGCCTGATGAGCGCCTATTAAATAACCTGGTGTTGGAGTCTGTCCTAATGAAAAATGAATGAAATGTCACAGTCCAAAAAAGATTAGTTGCACAAGTTCAGGGTAGCATAGTTACGTGAACCATGGGTCAGGGTCCTGTCTACACCCCCACTCCGACGCGTTTCGTCCAGAGACTTTGACTAGATGTGAGGGCTAAAGCTGGGGACTGTTTATATAGGGATATTATCGCGCCAAAATTGGATGAGGCGGGCAGCAGCTCAGGTGCTTACGCTGATAGTTCCTGTGTAACCGTGTCTGCTATCAGACTGGCACGCATAGTGTCCGCGCGGGTAGTTCTGGCATGCGTAGCTCTGTAAATGCTAAGTTCACTCGCATATCTGCTGCGCATTTGCGAAAAGCGGCCTGCCCCTCCCATGTCTAATGTGCTGTCTAGGGCTTCAACGATACTCTTGTGTGACGTGTTAGCTAGGATCGCATTTCGCGCATGCGCGCTAAGCATATCTTAATCCGTCGGTTCTGCACAGTCAACGCACAGCTAAACATGTGGTGGCAGAACAGATGTACTGTTATCACATATATGCGAGATATTGATAGAGTCAATATAATTGTGGTACACAAATTTTAGACAGCGCCGCAGCAAGCCTAAATTCAAAACGTAAACTGGGTAGTACCACAACAACGCCCATAATCTAGGCATTATGACAGCGCTCCCTAAGGAAAGGAGGCTGCAGTTACTTGATGTTGTCTGTTAGTAAAATACAGTAACCTCACTTGTAGACAGTACGTTAAATATGTTTCATCATTATTGATACATTGATAAACATTGATAACATCACCCTGCACCTTTCACAGTTGATTGCATAGATATGTTATAATGAACTATAACCCTCAGTAATAGGGCAGATAACAAGACACAGCAGCCTTGTGTGTTACAGAAACAGAGGGGAAAGGGATGAAAAACATGTAAACTCATGTTCGATGTGGTCAAAGTTTTGACAGAGTCCGGCAGTAATGCATAGTCCATAATGTCCAAGTATTTCTCTTCATACTCCTGAAGTGTGCATGAAAGTTTAGAACCCGATATAGCCAAACTGTAAACGTTCTGGCATCTCCACAGTTAAGGTCACGCATGGAGATGAATTCCTTCGTGTAGTTGCTGATGACTTGTGGTATCTCTGGGTTGTATTAGTCAATCGATGTTGTCCAATGTTATGTTAATTATGCATGGGTGGAAACTTGATTACATGGGTATGACGTCTTGAAGATGTATTCCAAGATCCATAATTAATATGGTCAATAGTCAAGAAGATCTCTGGCTTCAGCCTCTCAATGGCATGTAGTATCTACAAGATTAGACAAAATACATGCAGAAGTTACTCATCAGGTTGAAATAGAGCATTTTACTGTGTACAGGCAGATTTGAACAGTGTATACAAAAAACCATGGCGTACCATATTTCGGACCATTTTCGGGTCATTGAGTTGATTTGTGTTTATCCACCTGGTCTCTTTTTTTAAGGAGAGTTTTTTCCAGGTCGTCTCCACGTATGCCAAGGGAGACTTGTCAGCGCAAAGCCTCTAAATGCTGCATTTATTCACAAAGCCTCCAACTGACTTAATTGAAGCACGGTCTTGCCGACAATGTTTGACATGTCAAAAATAAACATCAATCTTGGTACATGAAATCAACAAGGGGAAGAGAGGAGGGGGGTTGAAAAATTAGATAGGAATAGGTCAAGAACAAATGTCACCCGTTGCCATCTGCGACACTATATCGTTTGACCTCAAGTCCCTTCATTTAACGATTCCTGGCAATCTACAGCACCTCGGAACTAAGTGCCTCTGGCTAGTTGCCATCATTAGCAGATTCACACAGGGCAGAAGAGACAAGAATCCCCCTTTTAGATTTGCAGTTGAGCATGGAGCAAGTGTATAGACATGGGTCTTTGGGGCTATTTGTGAATGTTAGTTTGTTTTCCATATGTTTGCACGCTGAGCAGTTGAACTTTGTGAACCTATCGTGGGGTAACAGACAAAAAAAAACCTTTTTTTCTGTTACCCCACGCATAGGTGTCACCAATGTTTCCAACTGCTCAGCGTGAAAATATGGAAACAAACTAACATTCACAATAGCCAAAAGACCATGTTCTATACAATTCGCTCCATGCTCAACTGCAATCTAAAGGGTTGATTTATTGGTATCTTATGCCTTGTGATCTGCCTTATGTAGGCATGTACTACCAGAGAGCTTAGATTCCGTCTTAGAACATGTCGGAACATTAGATGCGCAAAGGACCTTGATGGCAAAAAAAATAACTAGTGTCGCGAGGCATTTTTTGAATAAACATGCGGCAGACACTACGTTATTGAGGGCGTTTGCGCTTGACAAATCTCCCCTTGGCATACGTGGAGGCGACCTGGAAAAACTCTCCTAAAAAAAGAGACCAGGTGGATCACACAATCAACTCAATGATCCCGAAAGGTCTGAATGACATATTGGCTACGCCATGTTTTGTAAATACACTGTTCAAACTCTGCCTGTACACAGGTAAAATGCCTATATTCAACCTGATGAGTAACACTACTGCATGTATTTTGTCTAATCTTGGTAGATACTACTGCCATTGAGGCTGAAGCAGAGATCTTCTTGACTATTGACCATATTAATTATGGATCTTGGAATACATTCTCCCAAGACGTCATACCCATGTTCAAGTTTCCCACCCGATGCATAAATTACATAACATGGACAACATCGATTGACTATACAACCCAGAGATACCACAAGTCATCAGCAACTACACGGAAGGAATTCATCTCCATGCGCTGACCTTAACGTGGATGCCAGAACTTTTACAGTTTGGCTATATCTGGTCTAAACTTTCATGGCACACTTCAGGAGTTAGAAGAGAAATTACTTGGACATTATGGAACTCATGCATTACTGCCTGGACTCTGTCAACTTTGACCACATCGATACATGATTTACATGTTTTTCATTCCCTTTCCCCTTGTTTCTGTAACACACAAGGCTGGCTGTGTCTTGTTATGCGCCCTATTACTGAGGGCTTATAGTTCATTATAACATAACTATATGCAATCACTGTGAAAGGTGCGGGTGTGTTATCAATTACATGTATCAATGCTGATGAACATCATTTTAACGTACTGTCTAACATGAGGTTACTGTATTTTAACTACGGACAACACATCAAGTACACTGCAGCCTCCTTTCCTTTAGGGAGCGCTGTCATAATGCCTAGATGGGCGTTTTTTTGTGGTACTACCCATTTCGTTTAGAATTAGGCTTGCTGCGGCTCTGTCTAACATTTGTGTACCACAATTACATTGACTCTATCAATACCTGCATATATGTGATAAACAGACATCTGTTCTGCCCACCACATTCATTTAGCTTGTGTGACTGTGCAGAACCGCCGATCTATAGATATGCTTCGCGCGCATGCGTTGAAATGCGATCCTAGCTAACACGCACTACAAGTTATCGTGAAGCCCTATGCCCTGCACATTAGACATGGAGAGGGCAGGCCGCTTTTCGCACATGCGCAGCAGATATGCGAGTTGAACTTAGCATTTACAAGCTACGATGCATAGCTACCCGCGCGGACACTATGCTTGCCAGTCTGATACGCAGACACGTCATACAGGACTAATCCTGCTTAAGCACCTGCAGCTGCTGCCGCCCTCATCCAATTTTGGCGCGAATAATATCCCTATATAACGTCCCCCGCTTTAGCTCCCTCACCACTCCTAGTCAAAGTCTCTGGACGAAACGCGTCGGAGTGGGGGTGCCTAGACAGGACCCCTGACCCATGGTTCACGTACTATGCTACCCTGAACTTGTGCAACTAATCTTTTTTGGACTTGTACATTTCATTCATTTTTTTCATTAGGACACTGACTCAACACCCAGGTTATTAATAGCGCTCATCCGGCATTCCTCTATATGCTAATACACACACTTTATTGCTCATACATATAGGGTCATCAATTCATCTTACCACCTGTTCCTACAAGTGATACATCTCACTCTGCTGGTATTGACTATCCACTGTTGCTCATTAGATGTGGGCACGTTTTGAGACTGTCATTAACACTTGATTACTATCTTTTGGTGTGTAGTGTGTATATTTAGCCTTGTATAGGTGCCTGAGAACCCATTACCTGTTTGATACTTTGATTTAACCCTAGTGATTTTGAGTCACTATCCTTTTCATGCTTAGGGTAACAATCTGAACGGTTCCCTAGTGTTGTTCACCTGTATTTAAGGGTAGCACCCGTGACAAGGGTCCAATCTATTTTTTAAGTGTTTTTAATCATGTACTGTTTATCTATCCTTTTTTGCACTGTGTCAAATAATAAATTAAATAATCATTGCATACCTGAGTCCCCATACGGGTTACTTTTTTTCTCTTTTCACATTAGATATATATATATATATATATATAATATATAGTATATATATATATATATATATATATATATATATATATAATATATATATCGTGGTGCATCGCCTCAACCTGGGAGGGATCGCAACAGGGCGGGAGGGGCCCCTCACAGGACTCAAACCAATGACACACACTTGGTATGAACAAACAATAATAACCTTTACTGAACATGGATATATAACTCTTATACTCTATAAGTCCCAATGTCATTCACTCCCATTGATGAGTGTATACCCCTTTGCCCACCACAATATATCCCAACACGATGTCCACAGTAAAACCCTGGTCCCGTGGTCAGCGCTGCCACTATGTGTGAGTACTCTGTAGGTGGTGCACGTGCGTATCAATACCTGCCCAGTGCGGCGGCACCTGGGTTTTCAAAGGATCTTCGAAAAGGATCCAACGACCTCCTGGATGACGTCCGGTTTCACCAACGTAATGATCAGTCAGGCAGCCCCTGGGTATAGTTCCGCTCTCTCTGCGGAGTAGGCCTGATCCCAAGCCTCTTGGTAAGAAGCGCAGTGTCCGCTGTGTCCCTAACTGTCAATGTATATACTAATGGGGCAGGGTCCCTAACCTAGGGTCTGTCCCTGAAACACCACAATCTTAATGAGTGGCTCAGGGGCTAACTGGGGCCTAGGGTTTGCTGCCCTAGTTCAGTGGGTCACTGACTCCTGCACCCTCACCTCCTTACCCTACACTCTCCTGGCACTGACTGACTGTCTCACAGTGCACAAAATGTATCTATCTCCTCAGAGCAGGGAGATACTGCAGCCCTATAGGCTCCCTGGCGTCATGTGGTGCGCTCCTGAGGCTCATGGGACATGTAGTCCCTTCAAAGAGCCTTCCCTGTTTGGCTAGTGCTGAGCACGCTATCACTGTGCATGCGCGATCACCCTAATGGCCGCCGCATCTCTCTCTGCTCTGCGCATGCGCGAGGGACAACATGGAGGCACCCTATACAGTCGGGCCGCCGCGGAGCCTCTGGAGCACCGGTGCTCTCCCTGCTCGTCCCCCACCCTCCAGAAAGGCTGGCGGGTCATCCCTGACAGCACCCGCGATTCCCCCGCAGTGGAGGTACAAATGAGGGGGAGGGCCAGGGGAACACCACTACATTTTCATAAGTGTGTGTTTTATTGTATGCGGGTCCTGTAGCGGGGTTATTCTACATCATAGAATCCTGTCCAGTGGAGGCACTACTGACTGAACATCGACTGAGGTATACCCCAGGTTCCCTGTAGCGGAGACACAGATCTCCTGTGCACCACAGGTATTGCACCATATACACACACCATAGCCACACATCTCTCAGGGGGTGGGGAAAGTGCGCTATATATATATATATTTTTTTTTTTACTGTATATGTGTATATATGTGTATATATGTGTATATGTGTGTAACCCATCTCCCCCCCCCCCCCCCCCCCCCCCCCGGTCGCAGATCGGACACCTAGGGTGTAATGAGGGTTGGCTACATATGTACTGGTGGTGCATACCTGCTGGTAACAGGAGGGCCTGAGTCTCCGCGATGGTATGGGGGACAACAGAGACAGGCTTCTGGGGTTCTTGCCTTCATTCTTTAGTAGTGCAGCGCCTCCATCTCTGGCAAGCCCTATAAGGGTAGGGTAAAATCCTTCTAGAGAAGCCCCCGCAATAGGGCGAGAGATTTCAGTCTCAGTCTCTTTGTAAAAGTATCAAGTATTTTTATTGTACAACAGCTCACAGCAACAGCAGCAGATCATATACAATGGTCTCTTCCTCCTCCTCCTTCTCCTCCAAACTGTACCCCTTTAGGATGGGCTGTCTGGGGATCTCACTGCTCCCCGCTCCCACCCCAAGGTGCAGACACTCAGGGTGGGGCTAGCTCTCCCTCATTCTCTATGCAGGGTGAGGGGCATTGGTCCACCACTGTTCTATCAACTCTACTCAGGCTGGCCTGAGCTCCTCCAACTGTAGGGCCTGTCTCTCCTGGAACTCATTCCTCCCGATCCCAGGACATAACTCTCTCTTCTCACTCCCAAGACAGAACTCACTCTAACACCTACTGCCACTGATAGGATCAGGCAACTAACTTTAGACAGCCCCACCCCTCATGATGTCAGCAGGCCCCTCCCCTGTGTCTCTTGCCTTCCACACAGAGTCAGGGGGCCTACCTGCACCAATCAAGGCAGGGCTTGAAGCGGGGGAAACCCATGATAACTACTGGCGGCCTGCCCTTAGCAGGACTTACCCCAGTAGGAGGATAGATATATAGCCCTATTTATTACCAGGGCTACATGTGTATATACATATATATGTATATCTTTATTTATATTGTATCATCTAGTTACGTAGCGCTTCACATCAGTAACACATGAGACATAATAATATAACACAATGGGAATAAGCACTTCAGACATGAAAGTAACAATAAGAAAAGGGAGTCCATGTCATGAAGAGTTTACAATCCAAGTGGTAAGTAGAGAGAACTTACAGAGACAGTAGGAGGGTGAAGGAAAATCTGTTATTTCCTCCCCGGGCTTCAGAACCGAGAGGAACTTTTTCTCTGCCAGGTACACTGAAGCCTTGTGACTGGATACACTATCTGCACCTGTTTGCAGCAGACTTCCCCGGGAAGCTTCCACGCCCTGCAACTGTTATCTTCGATCTTTGATGAACCTTATCAGGCCTGGAAGACGAACGAAATGAAACGTAACGCACGCCAGGTTTCAAATCCTTTGTCTCAATTTATTACTCATAGGGTAATGACTTTTATACAGAAAAAAAAAAGATGTTGGTTAGAGGCGTAACATAGGCGTATCATAGGCGTGACATAGGCGTATACTAGGTGTGTCTTGGGCGTAGCTTTGATTAGAGGCGTGATTTAGGGGCAGGACATATTAGTGGCGTGACTTTTGAGACATGTCCTTTCCAATACAAGCAATGTTCTGAATACATAGCTTATTCATTGTCTGTTATCAAAAGAGACCTTGAGTCTTAGCAACTTTATTACACTATTTTGCTTCTTGCAGAGAACCATTCTATTATATTCTACTAAAACACCAGGAAATTGACATCATAAAAGTATCTAGTAATATCCTGACCAGAAAGAAAGGAAATGCAATTTTGGCAGAAACTGAGTGCATTTAGGAATTATATTTCAGCAAAAGGCTGACTACAGAATCTTAACTAGTTATGACCAGACAAAATGGAAGCTTAACATGAGTGTAGATTCTGGCCTGACATACTGGTCCTAACAGAGGGTGTTATTGTACTGTAAGTGCATCAGCAAGGGGTCAAGGTCTGTGCATCTGAGATGTATAGCATACAGTGGCAATGGATTTTATACTTGGTTCTTGCAGCACTTACAATATGTATGCTCCTATTTGTATAGGGTTGGAAAAAATCCTTAACTTTCACTGCATAATGGTGAACAATCTTCCAAAAAAAATCTTTAGAAATACATTTGTGAATATCTGAATTTCCTGAAAAATGTTCATGAAGAAAACTGTGTAAGACATTTGCTCATTTCAACCCTTAAATCAATAATATGAATGGTGGAAGGTTTCTGTAGTTGCATAACTGCATTAGTCAAGTCTGTAGGTGCCCATCAAAATATTCAATGTTAAACTTTTCCAATCAAGAACTTCTTTGGGTCCTGAAAAAATGTCTGATGACAACTTCCTTACCAAGGAGTCTGTACTATTCTTTGTGGGTTTATAAAGCAGTAAAGCATTTACAATTACAATATATGTATATTTATGAGAGAGAGAGAATACTGGATATAATGTATTAAATGCTAGGTAGGATTACACCAAATACTGTATATTGGTTTACAAGATTTGATCAAATAGATTTCTTTCTTTACATCGATTCAGTGCCATAATGGGCAATCAGTAATTACATTATTACAATAATTGTTTCTATTGTGATCAAACTAGATTATATTTGTATTGTACAGTACATGTATTTTATGTATTCATTTTATAGTATTGCATATATTGATATAATAAGACTATATTTGTATTGTAAATTGATTTTGTGTATTAATGTAATAATTTTGTTTTATATTCATGTTTTATTGATATTGAGATGCTTATGGAACTACTACACAAATTCAATTATTTACTACATTAGAGTCAATATATATATTTTTTAAATATATACTGTATTTAATATATATATATATATATATGTCTATATTATTCAAAATTGCTTTATATTTTAATTATTTTTATTAAGTATAG
>WSYH01003102.1:0-72561 GCA_036426205.1 Ascaphus truei
AGCCTATTATAATTTCACCTTATAAAAGCCTCCAATTGTGTACCTCTGTGAACGTCCGTCTACAGGGCCCAACAGAACCTTTACAACAGACAGGCTACGGTTCGCAGCTTCCGACCTGGGGACCGAGTAATGGTGCTGGTTCCCACGGCCGAAAGCAAGCTGTTATCACATTGGCAAGGGCCATATGAAGTTCTAGAACAGGTCGGCCCGGTGAATTATAAAATTCGACAGCCAGATCGGAGGAAGGTAGAGCAAATCTATCACATAAATCTATTAAAATTCTGGAAGGATAGAGAGGTCTGTCTGACGGTAGTAGCTAACAAATCCGGGAAAGGGGAGGATCCACTCGTTCGAATATCGGCAGAACTCACTCCTGAACAATACAGAGAAGCTGTAGACTTGGTAAAAAGGAACAGGGATGTATTTTCCAGCGTACCAGGGAAAACTGGGGTGATTTCCCATGATATCGTCACCAAGCCGGGAATAGCCGTTAAGATAAGAGGGGCTATTCAGTCAGAGGTAAAGAAGATGCTAGAATTAGGGGTAATTGAGGAGTCCCGTAGTCAATGGTCCAGCCCTATTGTCTTGGTACCTAAACCGGATGGGTCAATACGGTTCTGTAATGACTTTAGAAAAGTCAATGAAGTCTCGAAGTTTGATGCCTATCCTATGCCGCGGGTAGACTAGTTAATTGAGAGGTTGGCGAGGGCCCGTTTTCTAACCACTTTAGATCTTACAAAGGGTTATTGGCAAATCCCCTTAACAAGTTCAGCAAAAGAGAAAACAGCCTTCTCCACACCTGATGGCCTCTTCCAGTATACTGTCTTACCCTTTGGCCTTCATGGGGCACCTGCGACCTTCCAAAGGTTGATGAATAAATTGTTACACCCACACTCGAACTACGCCTCAGCGTACTTAGACGATGTGGTAATTCATAGTCCAGATTGGGACTCACATCTACAAAAGGTTGAGGCAGTGTTGAGAACCTTTCGGGAGGCGGGTCTTACAGCCAACCCAGCTAAATGTTCAGTCGGCCTAGCAGAAGCAAAATATCTTGGCTATGTTGTGGGAAGGGGGACACTAAAACCTCAGCTCAATAAAGTTGAAGCCATTGAGAATTGGCCCCGTCCTCTTAAAAAAAAAACAGGTTAGGACATTTCTAGGCAGTGTAGGTTACTACGGGCGATTTATACCCCATTTTGCAACCCGGGCTGCACAGCTTTCAGATTTAGTAAAGGCAAGGGCACCTGATGTAAAATGGAGCAGTGGTGCGGAGACCGCATTTTTAGACCTACGTACAGCGCTCTGTAGTCACCCAGTCTTGGTAGCCCCGGATTTTACGAAGAATTTTTTTCTGCAAACGGACGCCTCCAAAGTAGGTCTCGGAGCGGTACTGTCCCAGTTTGTAGGAGAAGAGGAACACCCGGTCCTCTATCTAAGTCGCAAATTGTGTCCCCATGAACAAAGATATGCCACAGTAGAAAAAGAGTGTTTGGCCGTAAAGTGGGCAACAGACACGTTGAAGTATTACCTTTTAGGCAGGTCTTTTACGCTCATTAATACAGTGGATGCATAGAAACAAAGAAAAGAACTCGAGAGTTACCCGTTGGTTTCTATCTTTGCAACCTTTCAACTTCATAGTCCAACATCGGCCAGGCATACTGCACGGTAATACTGATGCACTCTCTAGGGTGCACAGTCTCGGTGCACGGGCCGCTCCACTCGGTAATGTTACGCTGGGAAGGGGGATATGTGACAGGGTCATTGACTCTGTATACATTAGTAGGAGATGGCAGTATGCCTGCTTTCCAGTAGATGAGGGGTTAACCCAGCTTATTAAGCAGTCCACAGGTGATTCAAATTAAGCTAGCTCACCTGCTTTAAAACAGGAAGAGGAAATGTCTCTGGAGCAGCAGTCTCTCTCAGGCACAGAGAGAAGACAGAGGAGTGTTGACAGACAGACACAGGCTGCTCAGATTGATCCTGTCCCAAGGGGGATCAAAGCTCCCAGGTAAGGAGCCAACTGGTGTTGTTGAACATTGTTGGGCTAGACTAGGTTAGCTAGCCAGCCAGGTAGATAGCCTGCACTTTTGTTTAGTCAGTTCCCCGACCGGGGATAGGTTTTTGTTTACGTTTATTGCGCTTAAAGGGACAGAGTACCCATTGTTTTGGTTACACTTTTGGACGAATAAATCCACCAGCATTATTTCACCAGAAGAATCGTGTTGTCTCCTCACTAACCACGGTCATCCTGCCACAATATATAATGGTGTTTCCCCCCACCCGATCGCAGATAGGGGCCATTACAGGGTGTGTGGTGCATATACCTGCCGGCAACAGGAGGGCGGAGTCGTCCGCCGATGGTAGTGGGGACACAGGAACAGGCTTCTGGGGTTCATACCACACATATCTCCTTAGCACTGCAGCGCCTCCATCTGCCGTAGGCTCCAGGAACTGAAGGTGATCTCCCACGGTAGAACTTATTACCTCTCCCCCTAGTAAGGTCACGCACCAGGCAGGAGGATATTGCAAAACAGGAACGGGTTTATTACTATACTCTGCAGTAACAGTTACTCAGCAGTCTTCTGCCGGATACAGTCTCTCAGGTCAGCTATTACTGGATGATGGTCCCTAGACCATCACTACAGGCCAAGGGCACCCGCAGCCGTCCTAGCTCTTCCCCACCTCCCTAGCAGAGTCAGAGGTATGGTCCACACTCACTCTCCCCTGGAGGGAAAAGAACATGTTAAGGCCCCAATCTCAGGCTCCCAGACGTGTGACCTGCCTTCCTCAGAAGGAAGGAACAACTACTAACTTTAGGGCGGTCCTGCCCTTAAGTACAGCCAGGAGGCGGGCACCCCACTGTCCCAGCTACAACAGGATGTAACACCCCCTGCTGTTACTTAAGTGCAGTACCAAAGGTGAGGGGGAAAGCAACTACTGGCAAGCCTGTTAATACAGCAGGGCCCCGGGCATACGGCGGTTCCGTTCTAAGGGCCCGCCGTATAGTAAAAATCGGCGTTAGCGGTACCGGCGATTTTCAGCTGTGCACATGCGCAACCCGGCAATTTCCCCCTCGTGCGCGCGCGACCTACGTTCTGCGCATGCGCGGCAACAGCCTCTGAGGAGACATGGCGGCCCCCTTCTCGGTGTCGCCATATCAGCGGATCGCTGAGAAGCGGGGCCTTGCTGTACCAGGGTTTACTGCCAGCCCATTGGGCAAAATAGTAGCCAGGGTGGCCCTGCTACATATATATAGCTATACATACATCTGTACCAAAAGGGAAAGCAGAGAGGACCTGCTACATATATATAGCTATACATACATCTGTACCAAAGGGAAAGCAGAGAGGACCTGCTGATAAATGTAAGGAGAATGGGAGAAGAAGCCAAAGAACATTCTTTGGAAGGAACTTGGGGATAAACTGAATCCCTATTATAAAGCCAAACCAATTTCTTACGAAGGGAAAGGAGCAAAGGGAAATGCGTTTTGACTTGCTATTGGCAAAAGACAGGGCTGTTTAGGGCAGGAAGTCACTGCCCAAATCGTCACAACTCCACCTAAGAAAACTGTCTCCATCAGGTTTGGATTTTAAAACTGAATTAACCAATCGAAACTTTGCGTCTATGTATTAAGGCCAAAGTGGTGTAATTCAAGGGCAAACATTGCACCAGATGCTCAATAGACAAGAAAAATCTTATTTCTTTCAAAGGTTTTTTTTTTTTTACTTTGATCCATATGGAGCACATTTGTCACCCCAGAATTGCACGACTTTCCCCCTAATACACAGGCACATTTGTTGCTACGTAACTGCTTTTGGCATTCGGAATTAAAGTCGGGTTACCATATGTCCGTATTTTCACGGACAAGTCCGGCGTTTTGATTACAGATCGCCGTCCGGGAGGAAATTTTAAATAACAAATTGTCCGGGAACGTCGTCCGTGCACGCACGGTCAGCTTTTGGCGGCCTCTTTCTTGAATATGGACTTAAGGTAACCCTAATTAAAGAGAATTTTTCCAAAAACACCTTTCGCTTATTAATTACACACACCACAGCCAAAGCCTCCAAGTGCACAACTAGCGGGCTGTCAGAAATGATGTTTCCTGAGTTTAATAAACAGGCGTTCTCCTCCGGGCAGCACAGGAAATATCTCAGATCGATGGTAAATGAGTTTTAACTCCATCATTATTTTGTGTTAATGGAATTAAAGCTGCATATCTGCATCTATCTGTAACTGTGAATCCTTCTTATTTCCATTTGCAATTTTTCAGCACCGAAAATAACAAATCGGTGCTTGTAACTTCTCTGAACTTGTAATGATTTGACTATTTTTCCTGCTAACATTAATGTGAATGTTTGTCATGTTCCTCGTAAAATTCACAATTACTGTATAGGTGCAGTTACACAAAGCAACACATACTGAAATTGCAATAAATTGAAAACTCTAAATGTATCTGATTCCCTGCAACACGTAAAGATTGGTTTCATTATTTAAGCTTATTAGCTTTTGTACGCCAACTCGCCAGAGTTCTCGGAGTCTCACTGTTTTTGGAAGTGGCCTTATAGAGTTCAGTACAAATCAGCACTTTCCCAATTAAATGTCCAGAGCACCATTAAAGGTCCACATTGTGCATCTAAGTCCCTGGACTCTGACACAGCGATGTCATTTTTCCTAAAGAGAATGTGAATGTCCATATTTGTGCTTAAACATCCCTATGCTTCAATACATTCCAATTGCCAGCCACATTTGACATGCTCCAAGCCAATATCGTCTCAGGTGCAGGTCACACTCTTATATTTAAACACTGTAAAAAAACAGTCAGGGAAAGAGATTTCCCCGTGACAGATGGTTGTACCCCGAAACGTTGAGGATTTCTCAGGTGTTGGACCTTTTTGGTATTTTTATATTATATTGCACTTTTGATATTACTATATTGTGAGTTTGTTATCTGACTTGGTACAATGTTTAAATACAACTTTTTTGCAAATAGGAATTTGAGTGCAGACTCTGCTTTGGACCGAGTTATTCCCTAACTGTTTCTTTTACTCGTGAGTTGGGCTGCATTTTTGGGGGGCCTCTTAATGGAATTTTCCACCTTATTTGTTTTCAATGCGCAACTACAAATTTCTAAGTCTACATTTAAACACTGTAACAAAATGAAATTGTTTGTTGTTATTATTATGATTGTTTATTTGTGAAGCGCCAAGATGCTCCGCAGCTCGGTACAATGGGGTACAGTTATGAACAGTATATTACAAAAACAGTTATTTACAAGTCACATTCTCCTGTCTTTCCCCTTACTGCCTTATTATTTTAACCTTGTTTTGTATTTTAATATGTAACATTTCAATAAAATACAAGTTATAAAAAAACAAACATTTTGTTTGGAATATTTACTAGGCCTGATAATGGTCACTGTGGTTCTTAAATTGGTGGAAATTGAATATTTCTCTTCCTTTCTTTCCACCTCTTCACCCCTGGATGGGTATAGGCGACTTCCACGGAAAACTTCACTTTCAAAAGATCCGTGGAAGTTGTTTAGCTGGATATACCCGAGGGGACGCTAGGACCAAAGGTCGACAGAGCCCATTTTGTTAGAAACGAGGGGCGCCACGTGAAGGCAGGGTTGTCAATTGATAATGAGAGGCTCTATATTCGCATCAATTATCCTTGCCCCCCAATATTTCTCTATAAACCTATTACTGTATTTTTAGGGGAGGGTGGGTTGTGCTTTTTGTCACCAGAATAAAAACTCGCTGCACTTCTGTCCCAGAGGCCAAAGCCGACCCTACAACCTCAACAAGACCAAACCCCACACACAGCACCTTATCCGCATCCCACAACCCACACCCAGCACCATATCCACACCCAGCACCTTACCTGCACCCAGCACCTTATCTGCATCCCACACCCAGCACCTTATGCACACCCAGCACCTTACTACCTGCACCCAGCACCTTATCCACATCCCACACCCAGTACCTTACCCGCACCTAGCACCTTACTACCCGCACCCAGCACCTTATCCGCATCCCACACCCAGCTCCTTACTACCCGCACCCAGCACCTTATCCGCATCCCACACCCAGCACCTTACTACCCGCACCCAGCACCTTATCCGCATCCCACACTCAGCACCTTACCTGCACCTAGCACCTTATCCGCATTCCACACCCCACACCCAGCACCTTACCTGCACCTAGCACCTTATCCGCATCCCACACTCAGCACCTTACCTGCACCTAGCACCTTATCCGCATCCCACACCCCACACTCAGCACCTTACCTGCACCTAGCACCTTATCCGCATCCCACACCCAGCACCTTACCTGCACCCAGCACCTTATCCACATCCCGCACCTAGCACCTTATCCACATCCCGCACCCAGCACCTTATCCACATCACGCACCCAGCACCTTATCCGCATCCCGCACCCAGCATCTTACCTGCACCCGGCATCTTACTACCCGCACCCAGCACATTATCCACATCCCGCACCCAGCACCTTACCTGCACCCGGCATCTTACTACCCGCACCCAGCACCTTATCCACATCCCACACCCAGCATCTTACCCGCATCCAGCATCTTACCCGCATCCAGCATCTTACCCGCACCCAGCACCTTATCCACATCTCACACCCAGCACCTTATCCACATCTCACACCCAGCACCTTATGCACACCCAGCACCTTACTACCCGCACCCAGCACCTTACTACCCGCACCCAGCACCTTACTACCCACACCCAGCACCTTACTACCCACACCCAGCACCTTACCCGCACCCTATCCGTACCCAGATCCTTACCCGCACCTTAAGTTATCCGCACTTTACCCGCACCCAGCATCTTACCAGCACTTATCCCATCCCGCACACCAGCACCTATCCTGCACCCGGCATTTACTACCCGCACCCAGCACATTATCCACATCTCACACCCACACACTCATCCACATCTAACACCCAAGCCACCTTATCCACATCTCACACCCAGCAATTATCCACCAATCTCCACCCAGCACCTTACTACCCCACACCCAGCACCTTACTACCCGCACCCAGCACCTTACATCCCGCACCCAGCACCTTACTACCCGACCAGTCAACCTTACTACACCCGCACCAGACACCTTAATTACCCACACCCAGCACACCTTACCCGAACCTATCCGTACCCAGATCTTACCCGCACCTTAAGTTATCCGATATTACCCCACACAGCATCTGCCCTGTAGCTAATAACGCGTAGAGTGCGCGTGCAGCGGGCAGTATGCGCCCCGCCTACAGGCGTTCGTCCTGTGCTGCTCGGTTCCGTAGAAGCTGAAGAGGCGAGCGCGCGGGGGAGTTCTGTCCCCGTCGGTTACCCGTAGCTGTGAGGGGCGGTTACAGGAAGCGGGGAAACCGCCGCCGGAGGAGGAGGCCGTGTCCGGAGAGAGGGGACCGAGAGAGGGGCGGGGGAGAGGAGGAGGGGAAGGGTGAGGGTGAGGAGGATAGAAAAAAGTGAATGAAACACAAAAAAACAACCAAACTGGTGGTGTCATGTTGGGGTGTATGTGGGTGTGTGGATGTGTGGTTGTGTGGTGTGTGGTGTGTGTGTGGTGTGTGTGGTGTTGTGTGCTGTGTTTGTGTTGGTGTGTGTGGTGTGTCTGTGTGTGTGGTGCTTGTGTGGTGGGTTCTGTGTGTGGTGGTGTGTGTTGTGGTGTGTGTGTGTGTGTGTGTGTGTGTGTGTGGTGTTGTGTGTGGTGTGTGTTCTGGTATGTGTTGGTTGTTTGTGTGTGTGTGGGTGTCTCTGGCGTGTGTGTGGTCGTTGTGGGTGTGTGGTGTGTTCTCTCTGTGTGTGTGTCTGTGTGGTGTGGTGTCTCGTTGTGTGTGTGTGGTGTGTCTCTGTGTGTGTGTGTGTGTGGTGTCTCTGTGTGTGTGTGTGTGTGTGTGTGTGTGTGTCTGTGTGTGTGTGTGTGTGGTGTCTCTGTGTCTGTGTGTGGTGTCTCTGTGTGTGGTGTCTCTGTGTGTGATATGGTATGACAGGGTGTGTGTGTGTATATGTGTATATATATATATATTATAATATAATATATATATATATATATATTATATATATTCAATGCAGAGCCGGCACACATTTGCAGTAATAATAGTTTTGGTGCTTATCCCCTAAAGCAAATAACGACCATACGCTACCGGGTTTGCAAACCACGACATCAAGGGACAGCACGAGGTAAGTAAATCATACATTTTGTACTATTTGATAGAAGACACAAAAACCGACGTTTCGGTCCGTCGTATTTGTGTCTTCTATCAAATATAGAAACATTTGATGATTTATTACCTGCGTGCTTGTCCCTTGAGGTCGTGTTATACAGTACGTATGGATTTTAGAATATTAATATATTAATCTATATTATATATATATATATATATATATATATATATATATACATATATACTTTCACACACACACACGGTATGTGTTTGTGTATATATTTATTTATAAATTGCCGGTCATACTGTATCTGTATGTATATATTATCTGGGTACATAATATATATAACGTATGTATATCTTTATTTGTGTAGCGCCATTTATGTACATTGCGCTTCACAGCAGTAATAAACATGACTTAATATAACGCATGGGTATGTATGAACAATACCATATGTGTGTGATATAAATATTTATATCTTCTGTATATAACCTGTTGTACTGTGTGTGTGTGTTAAATCATATTTATATACCCTGTCATACCATTTATGCATGTGTAAATATTATAAACACACACGTCATTCCACTTTTCTTTTTTTACCCACCCACTCTATGTACTGTTATGCCTGCTCAATTCAGCTTCTTGTGACTCCCAACTATCTACTCATCTAGGAACCAACCTGGTGACATGCACTTCTTTGCAGTCCTTGTATTGCTGCCGTCTTTGGCAAGGTTACCTGTTAATCTCTTAAAAGGGGTAACTACAGAATATTGTCGGAAGCAGCCGACCACACCACGATTGGCTGAACCCCCTTTCATGTCAGTGACGATGTACAATTGTCCGCTAAGAGATTGTATAGGCTTCGTCATCGACATTCACATTGTCCAGCTTCAAGCCAATGTACACCCAGTCCACTGCAGTGTTGTAATTCCACGAATTGACTCTTATCTTGTTATCTCTGTGTCCCCAGTTGAATTAATGTGAACACATGGTTATCAGCAGCACATGAATAAGCTCTTCTGTTTCCTTCCCCACCTTCCTTCCCTTTGTTGGTTAAAAACTAGAGCATGCATCTATTGCCAGAAAACTGTTACCTATGTCTAATTGTTCCTTTTGTACATTGTTGCTTCTTGTTTGGTGGCGGTTTTTGTGAAATAAGAACTTAAATGGTTGGTGATATTTTTAATAGTGGAATATCGAAATATAATTAAGGTTAAAATACATTCTTTGCTTTATTTAATAAATTTAGATTTTTATTTTTTTTGTGCGTGTGCTTCTTCCCTTTCGTGCCGTAGAATTGTGATGGTATTCTCTTGTATTTTTTTAAGTCTGTGGGGAATGTATAAAGTGGCTGCCATTTGTGCCAATTGGAACTAACGGAGTTCATGCACAGCAGGCATCATATATTCATTAAGGTATGATGGCTATTATCACTAGTTACTGGCTTGTCAGGTCAGCAAGATCTAGTGTTAAACACAGACTATGGCCTGGATTAATCAGATTTCAATATTTTTAGAAACATTATTTATACTTGTATTATCTCCACTTTTTTTATCACCTACTCCAGGCTGGCACGAAACAGACCCGCACACCTCTAACAGGTGATCAGTCTGCTTTTATTATTATTTTAACAATATATTATTGAAGCAGGGGGTCTCCGGAGCTGAACAGCATTAATTTCAGCCTCTGGGACCCCCTGCTTCCCAATATACAGGCCTCAGTATGGGGTGCCGGTTTCTCCCTGCGTTGTTTTAATCTCCCACGTCACGTGATCAGGACATTGAAACTTTGCAGAGAGGTCCGTGCCTTTGTCTGCATTTTACCGTTCTCGCAAACGATTAGACAAAATAAGGAAACTTACTATTCCACTAAGCGCCTTATTTAGGATCGTAGCAACATTGATGAATCAATACTTACTCTTTCGCTATTAACGCTCCCTAAAAAAAATTCTTACAATTCAAGAATATCACCACTTTATTGAACTTTGATGAAACCATCCCTTAGATTGTAAGCCCTTCGTGCAGGGACTCCTTTGTCCTAATGTTATTTTTATATCTCAAGCTCTTCTTACCATTGTATACAACAAAAGACAGAAAAGCCCAATGCTACATCCAACATGACAAAAATACACAGTGAAATACCTATCTAAATTCTCTTGAAAAAGGGTCATTTAGTTAAACCCTTTGGCCAAAGCATTATAAGCCTGCAAGCCACATCAAGGCATGACCAGTGAGCAGGTCCTAACAATACCTTATTAAAATTCTCATTTACCTTTTATATTTGGAGGGAGAATTATCACATTGGATCTGTCCAAACCCAGTAATAAGGTATTGTTAGGAATTGCTAATGGTCATGCCTTGATGTGGCTTGCAGGCTTATAACGCTTTGGCCAAAGGGCTTAACTAAATTACCCTTTTTCAAGAGAATATATAGGTATTTCACTGTGTATTTTCTGTCTTTTGTTGTATACATTTGGCCACGCCCAGTAGCACTCCTCTATATATATATATATATATATTACACACACACACACCACTATTAAGGTTATGGTGGGTAAAAAAAGTGACTAAAACCCTCCACAGTAAAGTAAATATTCCTGTATATTCATTTGCATGTCTTAGACAGGTCTGCAACCCTGTCTTTCACCATTATCACCCAGCAAACAGCACTTCCACTGCAGCAAGGGATTCTGGGAAATGACATGCAAATGAGCACACAGTGCCACCTTTTATCTCATGCTCACATTACATGAGCAACCCTAAGGGCTGGGACCCGCTGCGCCCGTTGGCGCGGGCGGCGGCGTGAGCTCAACTTACCATTCCGGTTTGAACTCACGATCGGGTCCCAGTCCCTCCTCACTTGTAACTTGCGACATACTGTGACGTGGCAGCCAGCAGGAGACACGAGAGAATGGTGTTCTCTTGCGGCAACGCGTCACATGGTACGCGAAGGGGCCAATCATAGACTGGCTCCCTTCAACGAATGGCAAGTGCTGTGAGCCCTGCTTTGTTTTGGTCCCCGCCCCCCCTTGCCGCTCACACCTTTTCTTTGCCTTATATCTCAGATCCACAATTAGCCAATTTGAAGCAACGCAATAAAAGAGAACACTAACATAATGGTGCTATGTATTTAACACCTTCAGTGCTGTAGACACACTGAGCATGAGGAAGAAACTGTATTCTTGTCAAATCCCAAAGGAGTGGGGGAACGCATAAGTTTAGAGGTTCTGTGCACAGTGACGGCCCACTTTTGGTTACAGAGAAGAAAGATTGGCCCAAGTGCACGCGTAACCCTTGCCGCTAAAGCACTTTTCCTGCCTCGCAGAGGTACTAATAATTAGATTTTTTAAAGATCCGAGGGCAAGGATCATTTAAGTCTTTATTGTCCAACTGTGGCCCCCATATTTACACACACGTATATATATATATATCAAAACAATTAAAACTCTACACATATCACACATGTATCTTTGCTTTGGACTCTTAATGACACACAGCTGTAAGGAAACAGGACACTAAAAGCATGAACATAGTCTCTCCTCCCTGATGGAGATGGTATAGCCTTTATAATTTCTTCACAATTGGACTTCAAGCTGAGAGGTTGGTTTCCACCAAAGCTTTCTACAACGGCTCAGCGTTGGGGTTTCCACAACGTGAAATATCAACACCGTCACCTGATCATTAACGGGACATGGGGAAATGTAAACCAGAAACACCCATCATGATAAACACACAACTAAGTGGCCTCCATGCTGCATATCCATGGCCTCCTGGTTCATCGGTATAACACGACAAACTATGTGACCGTATTAATGCAGTTCATCGGAGATGCATACCTTACCAGCCCCGAGATTACATTTTATCCATAAGTGTTTTACACCAGATTTCCTGCAGATGTAACAACGAAGAGCGAAAAAGATTTGTGAGCGATGTTTAGATATTCACAGCTGGCAAAAAAAAAATCGTTGTGGTAAAGCAACCAAACTTGCTTCCTTAAAAAAACTGCCACAATCTGGATATTTTCTTAGGAAAGCCAACGTCGATTGCCAATGTTTCTGAAACCAACGGGTGATTCTTTTAACAAAATCTGTTGATTTTTGCACACACACACACACACACACAAAGATAAGAAGAGATTTCACTTTTGACAAATCACACGGTTTTGTAGGCTATCATTAACGGACAAAATAAAAAGAGCCTGAGTAAACAGATCATATAACAAACCGTTGGTAAGTTGGTTATATCCTTTACGTAATTGGTATAGACATGCTATCCTTTTCTGCAACACATCTCTAATATTGGTATATTTTTCATTGAACTAATGTACGTATGTCTTGATTTATATAGAGCTTTACAGCAGTAATACACGGGGACAATAAGAAATAACACAATGGGATGAAGAAAATCATAATCCACAGAGCCAAAGAACCACCAAAACAATCACCAAATACTAGATATATATAGGCAAGTACCATAAATATTATGTATATTCATTGGCAGGTCTGAGACCAGGTGCTGAACCTGTCTTATTCACCATTACACCAGCAAAACAGAACAAACCTTTCCACTGACAGCAATAGGTGATCTCGGAAATGACAGCCAATGCCGCCCCACGTGCCACCTGTTTATCATGTCACATTACATGAGCAACCTCTAGTCAATGCCGCGCTTTAAAACACAGCTGTAACGCAAGGGACTTGGGGATGCAAGCGCTCAACCACACAAGACCATGTTCTAACCTTGACTGGGTATCACAGTGTGCAGGTTTGGCTTGCTGACATCTTGCCTCAAATGAGTAAGAGGAGGAATCACCACCACTATTAAGGTATGAGTGGGTAAAAAGTGACTAAAACCCTATACAGTAAGCATTATAGCAACTGTAAAATTCCTGTATATTTCATTGGCATGTCTAGACAGGTTGCTCAACCCGGTCTTTCAACCATTATCACAGCAAACAACACTTCCACTGCAGCCAAGGGACAGCAAGCCCACCTCACTACATGACACAATGTCAGCAAGCCAACTCACACTGATCAAATGTCACAGCAAGCCAACCTCACACTGATCCACATGTCAGCAAGCCAACCTGCACACTGATCGTAAATTGGTCCAATCCACGCCACACCCACACTGATGATACATTTAGTGATGTCGAAACATGTCTGTGAGGGGTTTAATCGATCTTGCATCTCCCAAGTCCTGTGTTAAAAGCTGTGTTAAAGCCAGCATGCATATTGATAACGCGCTAGGTCCAGGTGCCGGTCCCCGCACGGCTGGATTGCTTGCCTGGCCCGGCTTTTTGCGTTATTGCAAACTTCGCTTGTGTTTTGCCTACCGCGATCTTGCGTCACAGGATATTTTTCCGGAAGCGGGGGGGGCGGGGTGGAATGCGCCCAAAAGGGAGGTAGGGGGGGAGCCGGCGCATGACGTGAGGGGGCGCTGGCCATGACGTGATGAGGGAGCGGCCAATGACGGAGGGGGGTGAGCGGGGGGAGCTCTCTCTCCCTCTCTCTCCCTCTCTCTCCCTCTCTCTCCCTCTCTCTCCCTCTCTCCCTCTCTCGTTTTTATGCGATTATACTCTAGTGGTTTTTGAAGATTCTCTTAATTTGAGTAGATGTCTCATTGAATTTAGTGACGAAAGAAATACAATTTTCTGGAGCTCTAACTTTCTTAGGTAACCTGTAGCAGTCAATAACGGTTCAGCACTGCGGCTCTATTAAACATTTCAGAAATAAGTTCTGGATCATAGTTCCCATCATGGAATCTTTTCTGGAGTATTTCCGATTGTTCAGTTAAGTGGTGATTCCCTGGAGCAGTTACGGCGTACCCTTTGTAATTCGCTTTATGGAATGTTCCGAATTCATTTGGGATGATGGAAGATGCACGCTTCACGGTACCTATTACACCCACCATTTTTAGTGTGGATAGCTCCATCCTCCCAAGTGGAACAGTTCCACACAAATGAACTCTGCTTTCTGTCCGTTAACATTAGTTCTTCATTTCCACCCCAAATCATTATCATTAAGTAAACTGATTATATAAATGTCATCTATAAATCTTTTTCTTAGAATGATATTCCTAGGAAAGGTGGTGGTGTTCCATATGAATATCCTACCAGGAAATCAATTCACATATGCTGGGGCAAATTAGGTCCCCATCGCTGTTCCACATTTTCTTTCAAACCTAAAATAATTGCTACTCAGAAAAAACTCATTTCATGATAAAATCTTTGGGTCACAGGGAAGCGACAGTAATATCCTAAAAACAATTCAACTGCTTGTTGTTCCTGTTAGAACGTTCAGTACAGGTGTATAATATCTGAACATCACAAGACACCCTAATAAAGCCGGCTTTTCACTGCCCCTCCCTGGTTGTAATTGAGGGGCTGTATCCCTAAGATGGGATTTGAGTACAAGGACCATTGAGTGTAGGAAATGTATCGATGTATTTTGAGAGATTACTTTATAGTGAATCTATTCCGGAGATATGGGACTGCCTGCTGGTGTTGTAGTGTCTCTGGGAATTTTGACCAGACGTGTCACTCCATTCTGAATGCATTCTTTTACCTTTTGCTTTTATTCTAGATGCAATAAATATATTATACCAAACGTGGCAAACACCAGTCCTCAAGGGATACCAACATGTCAGGTTTTAAGGATATCCCTGCTTCAGCACAGGTGGCTCAATCAGTGGCTTAGGCTAGGGCTCCGCAAACGTTTCACTCTGCACCCTCCTGCCTACTCTCCCCCCCCCCCCCCCCCCCCCCCTTCCGGCGCCTGTACATCGCAATTTCGTGTCGCTGCGTTACCATGGTGACGCGTCGCTGGAAGCCACCGGAAGTTGGAGGCCTCGCGCGCGCTCCCCGGCAGTAAATTTAAATGCCTTGGGGAAGAGCGCGGGGCCTCGGTAACCGGGTGCGCACCCCAGTTTGCGCACCCCTGGCTTAGTCGATCTTTTCTCATTGTTTATCTTTCATTCTGATTTTTATTACTCTTCTTTACTTCACACTTTCACTCCCTATCCAAACCACTGGTTGTTAGATATATATTTTTATCTTTTTAAAGATTTTCTTCAGTTTAATCTTCTTCTCTGTCTCCTCAGCAGCAGTGCCACCTGTTCTGCATCTGCTAGGGATAGTAGCTGTATGTGCGGCACTTACTTCATATAAATCTATCTACACCTGACTGATGTCAGTGATTATGGACTCTCGCACTTTCCTCTTGTAAATATAAATATACAGACCCGTCCCGGCGCAGTCACTATGCCCACCGACCTCAAGCCAGCAGCAATAACAAAGTTCTTTCTCACAGGATTTTAATGTTATCAAACAGTAAAGCAGGGTAGTAGGGATATACAACAAAAAGAAAAGTGCTGGAAGCGCTACTGCTTACAAACAGTATGTGTGGTGACCACTAGTGACTAAATATACTCACAAAGTGTACAGAGAACGTATACATGTAAGTAAGGCGGCCTGATAGCAAACTGACCGCGCGAGATCAGGGAAACGTACATATAACACATACAATCCAGCGCCTCAAAAAGTCCAATAAATGCAAATATAAGGTAATATGAAATTACAGAAGTCCGATCTGGAACATCCGGATCCACGTGAATAATCCACGAAGACGTTTCCTCAGGACATGTGGGATTAAACACAAGTGACAATCGCAGTGTGTACTACGGCATACACAACATAACAACAAACAACTAAGACAAGACTAACACACCAACAAACAATGAGCAATCAAAACACTGCTGAAATAAACAGTTGAGCTAATTTAGTAAAATATAGAAGAGACAATGTCTGTATAAAAATACATGCGTTGCGCTGCTGGTCCGGTTTGCAAAAAACAGAATCCTACTCACAGCAAGATAGGAGTTAAATCGGCAAATCCAAACAGTGGCAGGTGACTCCCAATGTCTCCTCCGCTGCAGGGGGACGTCTGTGTAGGCGATTCGATGCCGTCTGTGCGCACCCGAGTACCGAACTCAGGTGCTGGAGCAGGCATGGGGGGAGAATTTCACAGAGAGCTGCTGCAGTGCCTGAAAGGCTGCGCACGCGCATCTGTCACGATCAGCTGTAACCTGTGACCCTATGCGTTACGTGACTGCGTCACTTTGATTGTTCATTGTTTGTTAGTGTTAGTCTTGCCCCGTCTTAGTTGTTTATGCAGCAGTACACACTGATTGGCCCTCGTGTTTAATTTCACGTGTCCTGAGGAAACGTCTTTGTGGATTATTCGATGTTCCAGATCGTATTTCTGTAATCAGGTTTTCGTATTACCTTATATTTGCATTTATTGGACTATTTTTGAGGCACCGGTTTGTATTTGTTATATGTAGGGTAGTAGGGCTGCTACTTAGTTATCAAAGGAATCCATTCTTTGCCAACTTAAACTTTATACTGTATGTTAACAAACTCTCATGTGAAACATACATTGGCATTAATAATGTGCTGTCCGTGTACGCAGCGCTGCACATAAGTCATCAGACGAGTCACTGCCCCGTAGAGCTTACAATCTAATGTTGCTGCCTGAGGCACAAGGAGATAGTGGCTTGCCCAAGGTCACAAGGACAGCTGCCTTCTTCAAAGTCCCTGACATTACTGCTGGGCTGTCCTTTCAGCCAGGCCGCGCTTATAGTGTCGGCGACGTCGCAGAAAAACAAATGTTTTGCCGTCATCGCGTGCGCTTATAGTAGAAGCGGCGCGACGGCTTCGTCGCGATCACTGGAAGGCAAGTTAATTTGATTTTTCCAGCGACCGCAGCGTGACGTCGCTGTCGCCGGCACTATAAGCGCGGCCTTAATTGCGCTGTTATTTTTCTCCCATTACTGCATTTCTCGTGCCCTTTCTCCCTCTTCTTTTCGTCACTGTTTTTTTTTTTTTTTCTTCTCTCCCTCCCCCCCTATCTCACCCCCCGACGCCCGGTCAGACGGCCCTGTCCTGCAGCACGGTTCTTCCTGCGTTTTTCTATCACTGACCTATTAATGTCCGCATATCCCAAATTACAAACCTATTATGTTATCATTCCAATCATTTTATATTTAAAAATAATTCAATCATTGTCTTGGCACCAGGCCACTGGTATGTTTGTGGGAAGATTTCTCTCCCTAATTCAGTTACAACGCTCAGTGCCTAGACTGGCTCCGACATCCATGAAATAGGTTCTCAGTCAGCAGTGCGGCCGCTTCTATATCTATCACAGAGCAGAGAACTGCTGTAGGGTAAGCCCGATATATTTCCCATCAGTGGGGTTTGATAAGAGATTTGGCTCCTTGGCATAGACGTGTTGCTGTCGCCTGTAGCAGACTAAGGTTAAAGGTCACATTTCTCCGTAGTCGCCGTGCGTAGCATTTTGCTTTTGGGAAATATTGATGAGCTGTTCGTAGGAATTTAAAAACGTCTGTTGATTTGTGAATATTACTAGACATGTTTGATATGTTAATTCGTACAGTTATGGAGACAGTGGTTTATTTACTTGGGTCAGAGTCTGTATTAACAAAAAGTGTGTGATATAACAACATTTAATTTCGGTTATTGCTCTGATGTACGTTATTTACTTAAGTTTTTTTGTGTTTTTCACAGCACCTTTGTCCTTTTTTTTTTTTTTTTCTTGCTTTTAAGGTGGCAAAACATGAAATCTTATGTTTTTTTGAAATAAATCAGTTCTGTAGTATTAGATAATAGTGACTTTTTTTGTTTGTTTTAAACTCTTAATGCCATTTTTAATTTGTTTTAAAGCATCCTTTGATTTATATAGCAGGCTTTAGCACACCTCCAAAGCAGTGCAAGATATTTGTAACACTTTCCTGTTTGTGTTCATTTTGTTGCCAATATTCCCAGCAGTTTGAGCTGCAAACTGTAACAATAGATCATGTTACCTTAGTAATATACGGATACATTGTAGCTGCTGTGTTACACTTAATGAAGCAGTGTTAGGCACACAATCAGGATTTTGACAGATTTATGAGAACCAAATGATTGCCAGTTTAGGTTAGAATGTAGAATTATACTGTCACATGCTTTCCAACTTTTTTCTTTACTTTTTATATTGCTGCTTTACTTTCTTTATTCATTATATTATAATATTATCAAGCTTTACTTTTTTTCTAATTATTACATTTACCCGTTAACCCCTTGGCTTTGGTTTTGGCAATGAACATGTTGTGCCCTCGGATAGCAGAAGGGTTAATTGTTGTTGCGCTGTTCTTTTAATCTGTCCACTTCATTTGTTTGGGGAAGTGGCGGCTTCTGAGTTTGTTGCTTTTTTCCATGACATTGTTCTGCTTTCCAATAACTCTGAAATAAGTAGCGTTCCCGTCACTGAAACACTGGAGTGTGACCGGTTCTGTGTGTTGGCGGCAGGGGTAGCTTTGTGCTTGGGCTCTAGTCTTTACTTTTGGAGGCCTAGGTTGATCCTCGGTACCATCTGCAACTAAAATATATAGATTATAAGATCAAACAGAAATGGATTTGCATTGTACTTTATAATATAATTATTTTTGCTTTATTTTTCACCCCTTTTTTTGCATACACTAGTACAGTTACCGGGGATCTCCATTTCTGGTGGTTAGGTAAGTGAACTTCTCTCAAACTGTATTAATCCTTGGTGAAGGTCATCGGATTTTTAATTAAAGTCCGTCTTTACCTCCCGTTAGTCTTGACAAATTCCGAATGGGTTTATTTGTATTAACTTTATTGGCTAAAAAGCAGAATGGGGGGGAGGGGGGATCAGTCACAGAGCATGACCAGGTGAGGGATACATGTTACAGATGTACAATACAGAGATGCAATGTCTGATTATATGTACTTTGTATTAGGGTGTTTCATCTGCCCCATGTCTGCTTCCCTAACTAGCTTTGAGACATACGGTGGAATGGGTATTCATGGATGTTGTGGTGAAGCAAACAAAATGTTTAAAACCCGCTGACTTCATGCTGGCGTCACGGCACATTCTGTGTTAAGTAGTTTATCTTCATTGAAGTCTGTGACCTGAAGTGGGAGGGGGCTCACTCAGGGGAAATGTGAGGAAGTACTTCACTGAAAGTGTGGTGGATGCATGGATCAGCTTCCCAACAAAGGTCTAACACAATAATGGAATTCAGAGATGCTTGGGGTGGACACACATCGATCCTAAATATGAAATAAAAGATCAAATCAGGTCTAAAGTTTGGAAAATAGGCAAATGCTTCTTATCTGCGGTCCCATTGTATGTTTGTATGCGCGTTCCAGGTCAGTCGGTGTAGGGCATGAATCTGTGGCTGAACTCCCAGTGAGTACACATCTGGCAGGATACAGCAAGAGGAAGTGTATCCTTTATACCCATGAGGCTGAAAACAATGAAAGGAAACTTCCTGTCGGTGAGACTCCTCCCTTAAGACATTAAACCATCTTTGGTTAGGTATCTGAAAGGGAACTTCTTTATTTACACCATGGCAATGGGTTGAAAAGTAGTCTCGCGTACCTTATAGGGTGTACATTTCAGATTTTGTAACAGCTTCTGTGTGTTTATAGATTTTATTAACAAAGGAGGGAGGGGGAGGAGGGGGTGTGATACCTTTTTATTGGACCAACACGTAGTTGATCTGTTACAAGCGTTCCTACCTCTCAGGGTCCTTCATCAGGTATGGCAGAAATACAGAAACACAATGTTACCTCTTTTACAAACACTGAATATATCTTGTTGCATTGCTTGCTGAGAGGAAGTGGGAATAGAAGGTAGAAACAGGAAGCCTGGAGTGAAAATGAGCAGTAAGGACATAAAAGGCTTTTCTCTATTGAAATACATAGACGGCCTAGACAGTAAGGAGACCTGAGAGGGAGTGAAATAGGACAAGGCCGTGTAAACAGAGCCGCCGCCCCCCGGTGTTGGCGGCATTGCGAGCCCCCCCTTCACACCACCTCGTGAGCCACCTCCTATTCTTTCCCCCCCCCCCCACCCAAAGTATTTCTCTCACCCTTCTCCCCCTCTCTTCCTCACTCACTCTCCCCTCCCCACCTCCTTTTCCGCTGCCTCTCCTCACACATTTTTCCTCCCCCGCTCTCACTTAATTACCTTGCTCTCACTTAATCATGCTCCTCAGTCCCCCCTCCCTCACTCATTCCCCCCTGGCCACACACCCTACAATCCCACCACAATAATTACCCCTCTCCCCACAAAATACAATACTCTTTCTCTCCCCCTCCCCCCCCCACACCACACACAATACAAAAGGCAGCATAGACCGTAAGGAGACGTGGGATGGGACAAGACACTCTAAGAAGGGCCGCCAACAGATTCCCCTGGACTACACTTCTGACTAGGTCTCTTCTCACCCCCCCCTTAACTTGCGAGCCACCTCCTCTATCTCTTCACCCCCCAAATATTTATCTTGGTCTCCACCCCCCTCTCTTCCTCACTCTCCCTCCCTGCCGCTCTCACTCCCCACCTCCCTCTTCTCAAACTCTTCTCCCCCCCCTCCCCTCGGCTATCACTTCTTTACTCCATCTCTACTCATATATGCTCCGCAATCCCCCCCCCCCCTCTCCTCACACTCAGTCCTCCCCTGGCCTCACCCCCACACACCACACCCCCACCCCCACTATGCACGCCTCCCCCCACATCACACAAAATATAATATCCCCCTCCCACCGGTCAAAATACAATATGACCCCCGCCCACACACAAAATAAAAATAGCCCCCCCAACACACAAATACAATATGCCCCCCCACACACAAAATACAATATGACCCCCCACACACAAAATACAATATGACCCCCCACACACAAAATACAATATCCCCTGTCTATATACATATACACACGCATATATACATTGCATATATACATACACACACACATTACATACGCACTTGCATAGAGAGAGAGATCTCCATAATATCTACTATATTATCTATACTATATCTCTCATCTCCAATACACACACACACACACACTCCTTGATAGCATTTCACATTTAAGATGGCTGCCTCCTGAGGATAGAGGACAGCTCGTTTGTTTCATGTAATGCCCTAAACCTTGTTTGATCTTTCGCTCTCTCACTTATTGACAGAATCCCAATTTCAAAGCATTTTTTCATTCCTGTTAGTGTAGTTGCCTCTGCTGGGTGGCGGCTCTGTGCACTTGCTACTCTTGTTTTTGCCCCCTCACTTTTTTTTTATTCTGCGACTGCTTTGTTTTTTTGCCCAGTGTGAAAACGGCGATATCTTGATGCCTATGTGCAAAACCAATTCCAGCTGAAACCACAGTACGTTTCACCTTCCGTGTGAGGTTAATTTCATGGTCAGTAGTGTTGGGTTTCATACCATCTTCCTGGCTAAATCCCCAGCCTTGAGTCTGCCCGTGGCATCAAAGGATGTCCTGGTTATACATCTCTCCTGCTCCCTCATCGCGTTTACACCCCATTCCCACAATACTTGGCAATGGATGTGTATGAAAATAAGAGCAATATATTGGAAATGCACAGAAAGGTAACCATATGGTGTATTGCATGTCTTTATTTATATAGCGCCATTAATGTACATAGCGCCTCACAGTAGTAATACACGTGGTAATCAAATAAATAACAGATAATATAAATAACAGATCATGGGAATAAGTGCTTCAGACAAACGTAACATTTAGGAAGAAGAGTCCCTGCTCCGAGGAGCTTACAATCTAATTGGTGTCTTAACGTTGACCAGTGTTTGGGCTACCCAGTAAATGAAAGCACTCAACCACACATTGCTGCCACAGGGGCAAGGAATACATTGCAAACTAAATTCCCAGTGGCCCCTGGTGTTAGCGGTACTTTTACTAGGACTCAGAATCATCATTTTTTTGGACCTTCCTTCTGTGTTTTCTTTAAAAATAAATCCTGATCTCTAAAATTAAAATAAAAGCCCTAGTGATTTGGGGAGCTCCTCACCACCATCACACTCCTTTCCAGGAGCAAGTGTTCTCACCGCTCCGATAGTCGGGAACGCTTTGGTCCTGTTTATCAGCATGTGGGTTTTGGGAAAGACGAAATGACACTCAACGGTCTACAATAAGGCTCCCCGTATATCCCTTAATATCCCTTACTATACATAAAACTAAAGTGTGGTGCAAATACAAAAAGAGAGTTGTAATGTGAACACCAAAATAAATCGTCCTTTATCGCAAGCGCAACATAAAGCAGCAGTGAGTATAACTACAAGCCTCTAGGGCACGGGTGGCCAACTTCATTCCTCTAGGGGGATATTCCTGCTTCAGTACAGGTGGCTCAATCAGTGGCGCAGGGATATCCTGAAAGCCTGACCTGTTGGTGGCCCTTGAGGACTGGAGTTGGCTGCAGCAGAAGGTGGGTGCTGGGAGAACTTCCTTCCTCGTGTCCTTGCTGGAATGTGGTCTCCCACGTCCGGGTTGGGAATTTTATGCTGCGCTAAAAATAGAATTGGGACAGTTCCTATTGGGGTAAACATGGTGGCCCCGCCGGCAGTATTGGGAGAGAGAAACCTCGAGGCCGGCAACTGAAACGCGGTGAGATTCTGAGTAGATCATTCTTAACCTCTACATTGCGTTGCAGGTCTCAGACACGAAGGGGTTAATATTTATACATAAATAGCTGCACTCGGGTGAAAGCAATGTTTCTGTGTTAGAGAGGTTACTCATGTTATAAAGGGGGCCTGCAATGCAAAGGGACACAAGGTAATCTAATACCTGCAGTGTCACCTAAAGGATGTACTCATGTTCTTGGGCAACCCAAGAATCAAAATGACCAAGATATGTATTGCCTGATTTACATGGCCCCACCGATGGATTTCTAGCGTCTAAAAATTATTTGAAGTGGTGATATTTTGAATGATCCACCCAGCAGTGGAAGGGTTAATCCCGTGTAGATCTTAATCTTGGAGACCAGAATGGTGGCCCATAAATCTATTCCTTGTGCTGTTTGTTATTTTAAAGCTGTAGGTGGCATGTACATCAGGGAGCAGCTTATAGATAATCGCTTCCAACTTCTGCGTAGCTCACAACTTCACATAATCTGCTTTCGGTCTGACTTCATCAGGTGTGACATCACTTATTGTCCAATAAAGTGTGTCTGTGTGTGTGTGTGTGTACCTCAGTGTTACTTTCATATCGTTCTTGTTCATGAATTACATTTGATCTGATGGAAGGCGGCTGGAACTTGTATATTCGCCAGCTCTGTGCTGTGCCACCTGCTGTAGCTCGGGCACCATTTACCTCTCTGCAATGCTGTGTTTATCCCCCTGGCAGCAAAGTGGTTAATGTTCTGATTGAAAGTAGCCGTGTGGTAATGGGTCTTTAACCAGGTCTTTCTCCTTCATAGACGGTGCTAACACCAGCACTGTATGATTGTGACGGTTTCCTTTTCATCGGTCATCTTGTAAGCGCTTTGGTACAGGAAGACAATCCCGGGAGCAAAGGATATATAGATATATATATCTAATATAACAATGAAAAGAAAAAGAAAAGCGTCCCAACTCAGCACTCAAGTATACTCAGAACAAATATCAAAGAAAATTATGATTTAACAGCACAAATAATCAAACATAAAATACAAAAAATATTAAAACAAACCCTGACATCCTCCTGTGATAGAATATGTATCAGACAGGGGAAATCCCCTATGAAGATACTGATGGACCCCTAATACCCAAGGCAAGGGGAAAAAGTCTATAAGCACAAAATATATGTAGAACAAGGGGTTAACAATAACCCCTTGAACCTACAAGGCCAGCCTCACCCCTAGTAAATAAAAAACCACACAGCAAGCATAGATAACACATGCACCAAATTGCCTAATACATGCTGATGTCAAATACATATATTATATACATACACCGTAAATGCAGTTGGTATAATCAAGGCAAACCAGGCATAATATTTTCATAATTGTTTATAACAATGTTAACAGTTTTTTACATGATCTATGTTGTTTAAGGTTGTTATACATAGCCTCCGTTCCCTTCCGAACGATGTTCGGCGAGTGGCTGACTGACTGGGTGCTTTCTTTACCAATCGGATTCGTCATTGCCGGTTTCGTGCCAACACAACCTTGCGCCACTGTTTGTTGGGGGCGGAAGCTAGGTTATATTAGCCAGGGATTAGGGAAACGCGAACACACACTTTGACAAACGCTATGTGCGAAACGCGTCAGAGTACTCATACCTGTGCTCCACGGTGTCTACCATGTTAATAAAGGTGATTTTATAGATATTTTTGGTGTATAGCCCCAATGTGTGCTGCAGCTATGCTCCGTTTTTCCCGTTGTGGAACTTCTCATACTCCGCATTAACGTACGCAATGGGTCAAGAGCATGTATGTAAAGCGAAGATGTACTTAAAGTGAAGCACTACCTTTTTTCCACTTATCGATCCTAGTACTGTAATCGTCCTATACGTGCATAACTGATGTAAATAACGCATGTGTAACAGGCTCTATAATCTCCCCGCTTGCGCACAGCTTCGGTACAGGTAGGGAGCCGGTATTGCTGTTCAGGACGTGCTGACAGGTGCATGCGTGAGCTGCCGTTTGCCTATTGGGCGATTATGTACTTACTTGTGAGTGTTATTAAAGTGAGTGTCCTTAAACCGGGGTATGCCTGTATATTTTAGTCACTAACTACTTCACAATTGGTGCACAGGTTTTTCTTTTATATTTCACCTCGGAAGGGGATGCCAGTATCTCTGCTCGGTGTAAATGGCCTGTGGGCCAATAGGAAGCTGCAAGGGATGACATCACTGCTCGTTATTAGCCCGCGGGGCTTTGAAACCGCCATTATGTTAGCCCCAACTAGCCTAGCCAGAGCTGTTACCAGCACTCCCTACGGAGGCAAGAATCTCGGGAAGCCGGGGGTTCCCCCGGAGTTTAAATTAACACGACTCCGCTCCGGAGACCCCCTGCTTCCATCCTATTTTTAAATAAAGGGTCACCAGGAGTGCGGCTTTAAGACACAGACTCCATCAGGGCACTAATATTTCCCTCTGTGTCTCTCTTCCAGCTGCTGGGACTCGCTGGCTGGTGTTCTCGGAACGCGTCGGCGGTAGGACGGCAGAGTCATGGCTGCTAACAAGAATAAGAACCAGAGTTCCCTGGTGCTACACAAGGTTATCATGGTGGGAAGTGGTGGCGTGGGCAAGTCAGCACTCACTCTGCAATTCATGTACGATGAGGTAAGTGTCTGCATGCAGTGAGTGATGTAAGTGGGTGTCAGGCTTCTCTTGCAATGTAAGTAGCGGGTTTCATCTTCCATTGCCTTTGTGATACAATGCGTGGCTTGTCCCCTCTGGTAATGTTAACATGCCGCCCTCGTAGGGTTAGGATCTCACCAGTTTAAAAATAGATGACTGTTGCTTAAAAAATGTAGACGTGTAAATATTTTCAAACTGACTTAGAAAGTTTGAAAACGTTTTCCATTCATTGTTGTGTTTTTTTAAAACGGATTGTAATCAGAAGGCTGGCTGTCATCTCGTCTGCCTCACCCGGGGGTGACGTGTTCTGAGCTATTTTATCCTCCGTGCTACAAGGTTATTTTAAACAGGAAGAGATAGAGGCAGAAATAAGGGCAAGGTAAACACCAATAGATGTGTGGGAGAAGGGGGTTCCCCCAAATCAGAATATTTTAGGGTCCTCATCGCTGGGTTGTATCGCTGCCACGCTAATGTCCCACCTAGGACCAACGTGAGCTAATGGCGGTGGCATGTCCTGTAGGTTAAGCGTATGTGACTTGTACAAATCAAGCCTTTTTTTTAGCCTTTTAATGTTTCCATTTCAACCAAATACTTTCGGGCGTTTTTTTCAGCCAATCGCTTTTGTAATAACACTGTTTGCAAACTGCTTATACACAGAGAGCTTGTTCCTCTGGAGTCTTTCTCTTTTAATGATGCGGTTTTTACTAAAGGTGGCAGCATTGTGTGTTTTAAAGGGACGAAGGGAAAAGAGCAAGAATTGCCAGAAAAGAGAGAGGGCGTGTTATTTTTGCACAAGAAACGAAGTAGTGAGAACGTAATTTTCGAGGGAACTTAGTTTCTTTATAGAAGAATTGATTAAGGTGTTTTTTTAACCTTTTACATGGAATTGCTTGTTTATGTCAGTTTGAAACTTTAGTTGTATAGTCAGAATAAATGTAGATTTTTTCAGCGCTACCATAGTACAAAAAACAGGCCCATTGGTATGCAAATCAAAGACGCTGAAATTGTTCATTAAAAGCAAAAATAACAAGATATCTACAAGTGCATAAACACCACAATATCAGCATAGACCATAGATCATGTATTGAAAGAGAAACAAGTATTAACTGGCAAGAAGGGGGGCAATGTTTCAGGCCATTGAGGAGGTGAGGGACCATTTTGGGGTGGCTTAAGAATAGAGGTGTCTCTTTTAGTACCTAGTTATATAGTGGATTGTGGTCCAAGCTCAAGTGCCAATATCAAGCCAGGAGATCAATACCTATGCAAGTTGCCTTGGTTCTAATTCGAGCCAGGTTAATTACGTGCTACTAGAGACATCTTGAAAACCTGAACTTTGCCTGGACTCTTGTGGTTCATCATGAGCTTTGGAATATCTTTGTAATGATAGCATGACAGACTGCACCTGTATGAATGCCGAATTCCAGGTCTCAGAGAGCTGTGTCCCTCCATGAGTCTCTCTCTGTGCCCCTTCCAACAGTTCGTAGAAGACTATGAACCCACCAAGGCCGACAGTTACAGGAAGAAAGTGGTGCTGGACGGGGAAGAGGTGCAGATAGACATCCTGGACACGGCGGGGCAAGAGGACTACGCAGCCATCCGGGACAACTATTTCCGCAGTGGAGAGGGCTTCCTTCTGGTGTTCTCCATAACGGAGCACGAGTCCTTTACAGCGACAGCTGAGTTCAGGTACTGGCTGCGAGAGACTGCTTTCCAAGTGCTCCAGCATCTTGGGGTTATCTGCAAACCTGTGATCTGAGAGAGCAGGACTTGCGATGCTTAAAATGGGATGTGTACAGGGGGAACTGAGCATCACAAGCCTAAACTTTCACACTTCATAGTAATGCCTTCATTGCTAGAGGGGCTGAGATGCATGCAGGGGTTAAAGAAATATATATTTAAAAAAAAAAACATTTTATTTTTGTAAATAGACAATAAACACTTTGAAGAATGGTGTCTATAAAGAGCTGAGATTGCTTGTTCCCTAGGAATGTGAACAGTACCAGTGCAGTGTTAAGTCTCTGGCAGGAGAGGATTAAAAGCTTGATGTTCACCTACTACAAGTTTGAGACGCGTATTTTGTACACTTGTCGGAAAATGTGTGTTTCAAAGGCCTAAAGCGAAATCTCTAGGAAAATAAATGGAACCTGTAGCTGCCCTGTGTGACTGTACCAGCATTGTGCAGAGATGCATCTACCCGGTCATAGCTCGCTGGTTTCATTCTTAGCTGCGTTTGAGTGCGTATGGCCTGTTCTAACATGTACAGACAGGACTGTATGCCAGGGACGTGATGCAGAGGAATATTGCTGCTGCATCTCGGGTGAATCCCGCACGGACCCGCATACAAGTTGTGACTTGGAGTATTTCTGAATGTCACGTGCCATTGTGGCTTTTATACGCGTATTAACTCTCTGCCTGCCAGCAGCCTAACGGAAATCCGCCGCTAAACTTTATATATGTATGTATGTCAAGGGGCATTTTGAGAAAAAAATGTTTATGCCCCTGAAGATATTTCTGCTTTGTAAAATGATACCGAGTATCAAACTGTAATTTGTTACATGATCACAGAGAAAATGAAGTTGCCAAAGTCTGCAGAGCCCCACGCTGGCTTTACTTTGTCTTTGTGCACCGTCTGCGTCCGCACTCCTATAATCCCCATTAATGGGAGAGTTCCCCATTTGTAGTATTGTGAAAGGCCCAGGAATGTTATTTTAATCTTAATGCAGAACTTGGTTCACCTGCTTGGTAGTATGTAACTATGTGACTATCTGCTTGGTAGTGGTAATACTCCTCTTGCGTTACTATGTATTGCTGCCTTTTGATTTCCATTGAAGCTGTGTTACTGTCAGTATTCTTGGTAATACTGAGATCTCTGTCTCTCCTATAAGGCTGTGATGTGAATGCAGTAATGGGACTGTGTCTTTTCTCTCAGGGAGCAGATCCTCCGTGTAAAGGCAGAAGAAGATAAAATTCCTCTACTTGTCGTGGGCAATAAGTCTGATTTGGAGGACAGGAGACAGGTCCCGGTAGATGAGGCCAGGGGCAAGGCAGAGGAGTGGGGTGTGCAGTACGTGGAAACGTCGGCCAAAACCAGAGCAAATGTGGACAAGGTGAGTGCTTTTACCTGGACGTGGCAGAGGGAGAGCCAAAATTGTCTGTCTCAAAAGAAGTCAGGCTGAAAGCAGAAGATGGTGTAAGGCAGGGGTTCTCCACTCGTCAAGGGCCACCAACAGGCCAGGTTTTCAGGATATCCCTGCTTCAGCACAGGTGGCTCAATCAGTCACTCAGTCGAAGACTGAACCACCTGTGCTGAAACAGGGATATCCTGAAAACCTTGCCTTTTGGGGGGTCTTGAGGACTGGAGTTGAGAACCCCTGGGGTAAGGGAAGCAAAATGTTGGACACTCTTGTGTATGTGTGTGTGTGTGTGTGTGTGTGTGTGTGTGTGTTCCTGCTTCTTTGACTCTTCCACATAGTGCCGATTAGTACGTTGGCAGCCGCACCCGCTCCGGTCTCTGCATTATTTTCTGCCCTGACTCCTTTACTACATATATTTTTTCGTTATGTGCGAGTCCTCACCTTTAACAGCTGCAGATCACAAAACCCCGTTTTATTTCAGGTGTTTTTTGACCTAATGAGAGAAGTCCGAACAAAGAAAATGTCAGAAAACAAGGACAAAAATGGCAAGAAAAGTGGCAAAAGCAAGAAGAGCTTTAAACAACGATGCTGTTTGCTGTGATGAGACTGCGGTGCTCGTCTGCGACGCGTTGCCGTAAGCCAGATCCCTGTTAAAAAGTCAATACTCTGTTTTTGCAGCAATGCAACATTTAGTATTTAAAGCTCAGTTAGTTGTATCCCTAACTGATCTGTTTTTCTTTTCTTAACCTTTGGAATCATTATTACGAACAAAAACACATTTTAATAATAAAACCTAAACATTTCATATTGGGATTTAAAGTTTGTCTTAGCCCTTTCAATGCCAGAGATTTTTAATACACTGTGCGGTGCAGGTGTCCTCTGGCACTGGAAAGGGTTAACATTAATCTTGTGTTATATAAACAAATACTAAGTACCACTTAACACCTTCAACCAGCCAAAAGTGTTCTTGTTTAGACCACAGAAACCCTAAAAACATAGTAACTCTCTAATAAAAACTGCTGTCCTGCACAGCCTGCCCTTCACATCCTCAACTCTTCCCTAACACTATGTAAGAGTGTGTGTGAAGCGCGTTGGGGGCTGACACAAATACAACCAACACATATTGACAATCCTGCAGGGTTTGGAAGTTTATGGAGATACAGAGCAACATTATACAGGGCACCATGTTCATGCAGGACAAGGAGGGTTAAAAATGAACCCCTCCATGGGCAACACGGATCCAGGAATTACAATGATAATTGTACATTAAATGTTGGATTATGTAGAAGTTTATTTTATAGGAGCTGCATCCAGTTCCAGTGGTGGTTTTCCACTTCGAGCTCAGTGGGAGTAATCTCTTTTTGGGCGTTTTGAGATCTGTAGGGTACTACAGACCTGGAGCGAGTATTCCCCAAAGATTCCATGATTCCACATGGTTCTAAGATGCCCAATGAAGATACTTATTTATATACCTACTAAATGCATTCACTTAAGTGTGCAACACCAGGTCTTATTTGTGGAACATGACATCATTTGGCATGCTAAAGATAAATGTGAGAGAAGCCGATCAAGACGGTCTCCGTAGGTCAGCCTGGGAGAGAGAGCGCAATGCCAAGTCTCTAGTTCAAATGGAAAAAAAATAAGGCTAAAGTGATCAATAAATAGCATTTACAAAACTGTTGACCACATTCTCTTCGTGGTCATGAAGTCGCTACAGATCTTTGTGATTGCAGTAACAAGGGGACAAGACTTTCCAGGCATTGAAGTCATTACCCGTGCTTCAGGATGAGAAGAATTTTGCAGACCGTGTCTCATCGGCAGCAGTTACAGAGCTGTGACATTACGTTTGTCGGGAAATGGGTTTTCCCTATTTTTCCTGCGCTTGTTTTTCTGCATAAAAGGAAATCTTGCATTTGTTGAGACAAGGCTATTACAAAACCAGCACCATGGCTAAAGGAGGGTTTTATTCCAGATGGGCACAGACATCTTTTTACGTTTCAATTACCGGATTGCAAAGCCCTATTGCCAAATTGCTTCCTTATAGGCCAGCTACCTTCTTCATTCATTACCATATTCTCGCACTGTTTGGTTTCTTTCATTGGTAGAACATTCTTAATGTTCTCTATATATTCTGTATGTTCTGCAATCTTAAAACTGTTCAACATTTGGGAAGGCGGTCCCTGTGCGTTCACGCTGTGCTGCTATTTTCTACCTTGGTTGGGACAAAATAAAGCATTGGTTGAAGAAACATATTTGTTAGGATAATACAACGACAAGTCTGCTTATTTGCTCATTCAATTAGCAACCCCTCTACTCGCCATAATCTGCCTCATAATAGTAACAGGGGCTATGGTGGTATAATTTGTCTCCTAGGGAAATAAAAATGGCGCTGCCATCGACACACACGTTAAAAGGAGGTAGCCATGGTAACAGCTGCTGCCAGCGAAATAATAAACGGGTAAAAACAAACGTTTAAAAAAGAAAAATTAAATAAAAAGCAAGAAATATATCGGCACAATATAGACCGTTTACCCTATTACTTCATTATTAAAGGTGACCTTTTTCTGTCCCGAGGAGCCGGCTTCGTACGTCACTGCGCTGTCCCATCTGGCAGCTAGGGGGTTAATAAAACGCAAGTCACCGCAGGTTTATGAACTGATTCACATTTGGAAACCGTGCAGTCTCTCTCACTAGCAGTGAGTTTGTTCACTTGGTGCTGGAGTCGCTGTGTATCATTAACTCGCCGTCCGGACATAGCATTCTGAGAAGTACGTGGTATAGATAAGTAATGTTATTACACTTCTACAGGGGTGGGCAACGCCAGGCCTCAAGGGCCACCAACAGGTCAGGTTTTCAGGATATCCCTGCTTCAGCACAGGTGGCTCAGTCAAAGACTGAGCCACTAATCGAGCCACCTGTGCTGAAGCAGGGATATTCTGAAAACCTAACCGGTGGTGGCTGCGATCACGCGTGAGAAAGCCGATTACTCACTGCTCATTGTTTGTACTTGAATGTTTTAGCGACGGGCTAATCATCACTAGCTTTGAAGGCGTTCTATTCCCGAGCTCACATTAAGCGTAGGTACGTGGCTGTTGAGAGATCGGTTTAAATAAATGAAACTAAAATTCTCTTTCTTTTAAAGCCTAATACATTTTTTTCTGTTCAGAGAAGATGTGCCCTATTGCCAAATTGCTTCTGTATTTTTCTAATGGGGTTTCAATAAATAAATAACCGCACAGGGTGTGTTATTCTGAGCCTGACGTAGGACTCCTCCATAGTCTCTGATTGTAATTATATCCACGGTGTTATAAGTATCCCCTCCCGTATCTGCCTGTCTGACCTGCTGATACAGACACACAGGCCATTGCTGCAGGAGGTCAGTATTGTGTTGTATCCTCCATCCAGTAACACCAGGAATCTTCATTGTATTATATTTACCGACCCCTCAACACCGCATGTAAACCTAATACGCCACATTTACAAAATGAGCAATTCATGTGCACGCACCCATTTACTTTACCATTGCAAGCCTTGTTATCCAGCACGGCTTAAAGGTGTATCGTTCTGTCTGCAATGACTTGTTTTTAAGCGTAGGTGGGAAGGCTGGTGTTCAGAGCAGAACCGCGGTCCTCAGATATTTACCACAGAAGGTGCTCCTGGTACCACCCCCTGCTGGGGAAACAAAATGGAAGTTGAAGTCTATCGCGGCACATGGGACCAATAGGAAGCAGCGACGCCATCCATCCTGGCTTCTTATTGGCCCATGTGCTGCGGGAGATTTAAGAACCAGGAAGTACAGGCAGCAGCTACAGAGGTAAGTATGGGGAACCATGACGTCCCCATGGCTGAAATGAGCGCGGTTCGTCTCTGGAGACCCCCTGCTTCGCACCTACGCCTGCCTTCCCCATGACCCGTTCCTTTTAATCAGGTGTTTAGTTTCAAGCATTAACCCGTCACGACCGAAGGGGTCGGCAGCACGTTACTGTGCATGTAACTTCATATGTGCATCGCACCAGGACCCCTCGATAAGGAACATTTTAATGAGGCATGCAGCTGGCGTGGGTTCTGTACATATAGTGAGCAGGTCCTTTCCTTCGATGCTTAAAAGTGCCAAGCGGGTTCAAACATAGTCCAGGTGTGGGAAACACAGAAAAATATGTATTTTAAATTAAAACCAACATGGCTGTTAATAATGCAAAAAATAAATAAAAAATAAACAAAAACTTCACACACACGTGCTGAAAATGGCAGAACCGGAAGTACTAACATCAGATCTCACATAAATAAACCCGTTTTATTTTCCAAGGCTCCTTTTGACACTGAGGTTTGTAAGATCCAGAAATTCACAGCAGCAACATCCTTCTGTGCGACAGTCCTGAAAAGTCTGCACGGGTCGCTTCTAATTAGGGAGCTCAATGCCAGTCCTCCGGGGCCACAAACAGGCCAGGTATTAAGGATATTCCGGCTGCAGAACAGGGCTACATCTAAATGACTGAGCCTCTGATTGGGCCCCCTGTGCTGAAGCAGGGATATCCTTAAAACCTGGCGTGTTGGTGGCCCTCGAGACTGGAGTTGTGCACCCCTGGGGTTACGACTTTCAGTACTTTGAATTATTGTGTGGCTTCTGGTAGCACATATTTCTGTCAGTAAGAAACTCCTACACGTGATTGTATTCATAATGAAGAATGTAGGACTGACAGTCTATCCATTTGTTATTGAAATTGGATAAATATATATTACTTGTGACTTAAAATAGCATTCCTTGTTATAAATTAAATATTTTCTTCATGCTGCAATATATATAATAAGTGTGTAGCATCCAAAGGTTCATTGTTAAGAAAATATCAGGGTAACCCGCTTGGAGTTCTTCCGTGTGCATGCTGTGCCATCTGTCTATAATAGTTTATATTCTAATTTCAGTTAGAGGATATTCGATTTGGGCAATTGTTGGGGTAATGCAATACTACTTTTGCATCTGTGCTCCCCAAGCAGGGGAATAGGAAGTCTGTAGGTATACTCTGTATAGATGTATGTTGCAGCATGCTTATTTTAAAGCAGGGGTGGGCAACTCCAGTCTTCAAGGGCCATCAACAAGTCAGGTTTTCAGGAAATCCCTGCTTCAGCACAGTTGGTTCAGTCTTCGACTGGAGGACTGGAGTTGCCCACTCCTGTTTTAAAAGGTTACTCCATAAACGTGGAATGCTGCTTTGAGGAGCAATTTGATGAACAAATCTTTCAATTCATTATCTTGTTGGCCAAATCGTAACGGGGGTGGCACGAAGCGTTTCCTTGATAAATTACATTTTTATTTTGCTATCAGCGCCTGACGTTTTATAAAAGTGAGATCCATCTGGCAAACGTATGTTTTTTGTTTTTTTAAAGGACCTCCTTAGTACCATATTATTAATTCTCTTACTATTGGGGTACAGGGACTGTTGCAGGAATTCCTGGAGTACGGCAGCACCAGTATTTCTTTTGAGCTGTATGATTGATACAATCTCACTAGGTGTTCTCGCTTGTCAGACCGATGCCAGAATACCCAGGCACTCCGCACGGTGATGGACTGGCATCGCAACCACATAGAACAGGTACACAGAACGCGTTACTTCTGACTTCATGGTTTGCAGGTAAAATAAATTTGCAGTTTCAGGCAAGAACCGTCTTTTATGAAACCACAACCATGTTAGCGGAGCTCAGAAATGGCCAACTTCAAGGACCACCAACAGGTCAGGTTTTAAGGATATCCCTGCTTCAGCACAAGTGGCTCAGTCGAAAACGGGACAGGTCTTCAGCACAGGGGGCTCAATCAGTGGCTTCCGAATCTTGACGAGGCCCACTGATTGAGCCCCCTGTGCTGAAGCATGTGATATCCTTAAACCTGACCTGTTGGTGGCCAGGACTGCAGTTGGCCCCTCCCTGGCTTGGCTAGTAAAACTGTTTATTATATTAAATGGGAATCTGGCTTAATTGTGCTGCACTTTATTCTAGTTCAGTGTTAAACTACGTTGTGCCATTACTCGGAGATGTATCAAATAAATGTTGGTACCGAACTTGAATTTTTACCATAGGGGTTATCGGCACATGGAAATGGTTTAACAAGGGGGAATCTAAAGAGATTATTTTAATAGGTATCTAACCAGTAACAAACTGTACTTTTCAAAGCAGAAACAGAAGTACAAGGGAGTGATACTCTGCAGCACACAGTAATATCCCACGTTCCCACTGCTTTGTGTAGGATGTGCAGAGGGGGAAAGTGTTGGGGTTACTCCCTGGGGATATTTTCCTGATGAAAATGTTGCCTTCTCCCCATGTTCCTGTGTAAAACCTCCTGCCCTTCTGACATGGACTGAATGGCTGTTTAAATTATGGATCTTCATCATATGAAACGTGTGGGAGGAGGGAGATTTTTTTAAATGTTTATAAAAATAAGTATTTAGCCATTTATGTTCATTTTTTTTTCATGCTAAACGCACTGATTTGTATTTCTACTGTATAATAAAAATAAATTGGTACCTTTTACATTCTATTGTAGTGTTTTCTCTCTCCTTGTGCTTCAGTGTCAACAGTTGTTCNCATACATAATATATATATATAATAATAGCTATATATATATATTATATATATATATATATATATATATATATTTTTTTTTAGACATGCATAACGTCACGCGCCTTCAATCAAGTTGAAAGTGCTCGCACAAGTAACAGAATAAATGACTTGCGAAGTATCCACACACGGGTCAACTCTGCATCATTAAAGCAAACTCCTCCAGTCCCAGGCCCCACCCCCCCAAACGGTCAGATTTTCAGATTGTATGTTTTGTGAGGGCTCAGAAGTGCTGGGACTATATTGAAGGAAGGGAGTGTTAGCTGGGTAATAAACAATTTTTACTCTGTACTGTGCCTTTAAGTGGGCATAGGTACCTTGAAGGTAGGAGTGGGTTGCCAAAAGACAGCCCCCCTCTTTCCTCATAGGTAGCCCCAGGTTAGTACTCACTGTATTATTCTTTCCTTCCCCAGTCTCCCCTCCAAAGCGTGCAGCTGTATAGAGTGTAGATCCAAAGCCAAGGTGTGCAGCGCACAGCAGTAAGAGGAACAGGTCTGCAGAAAAATAGTCCTTTATTTGGTAATTCTGATGTGGACAACAGCAAACCTTCAACGCGTTTCGTTCAAAGGAACTTTGAACGAAACGCGTTGAGTTTTGCGGTTGTCCCACTCATGATTACAAATAAAGGACTTTTTCCTGCAAGACCTGTTCCTCTTACTGCTGTGCGCTGCACACCTTGGCTCAGATTTCAGGATCTCTGCTTCGCACAGGTGACTCGAAGACTGAGCCTCTGATTGAGCACCTGTCTGAATCAGGGTATCATGAAAACCTGATCTGTTGGGGGCTTGAGGATGATTGAGCACCCCTGCTCTAAAGTGTGTGTGTGGTGTGTGTGTGTGTGTGGTGTGTGTGGTGGTGTGGTGTGGGTGTGTGTGTGTGGTGTGGTGTGTGTGTTGTACGTACACACGGGGTGGAAGAGGCATTGTTTACATTATCAAGTTTGAGTACTAGCACTATTTTTTGACACAAATAATTAGCACATGCCTGTGTAACCAATTTGGCTTCACAATAAGATTCCAGTGGTAATTCTCGAAGGGTGTTTTCAGGATTGCATAAAAACTCCAGCAGTGTTTTCAATATTGTCAGCCTCAATGTCACAGGAGATTCCCGTCCTGTTCCTGATTCTCAAAGATTGCTTACTTAGCGCGAAATTGGGATTGACCTCATGGGAATGGATTCAAGTGAGTGACGGTCTAACATCAAATAATACAAACTTCCAAAAAAAGAATACATCCAACTAGCCTCTAGAATAATAATACACACGCACTGTAGGCTACTTAGGAGACACTCTATGACACCTGGTAGCAACCCAGAGTTAACAATTGCTTTAGAGCAGCAACTGTTGCCCAACTCCCACTGCTGAAAGAGAACGGTTTTGTGTGCTGGTCCTGGAGTAGCAGAAGTCAGGGGAGTGGCACTACACGGCTGCCTCTGTGTCAAAGGAAAGAACACATTCAAAACGTACTCCGTGAGGAAGAATACGCGTTCTATAAGTCATTTGTATGTTGAGGTTATTTGGGATGTCTACTTGTAGTATTTTGGATTTTATTTGGATTAGGCTTAGGGAAAAAATTATATATATTTTTAGTGGTAATTTTGAGACCAATTTAAACAGGTCAGGCTCTCTTTAAGCCCCCTCTCTGCCTAACAATCCTGCAACAATTTTCAGTTCTCTAATGCAGGGGTGCTCCCTTCTTCAAGACCCCACCCGAACAGTCAGTTTTTTAAGGATGTCCCACTTCAGTACGGTGCCTCAGTCGAAGAACTTAGCCACTGACTGAGCAACCTGTACTAAGCTGGGACATCCTTAAACCTGTCCTGTTTGGGGGGGGGGGGGGTTTATTGAGGATTGGGAGTTGAACCCCTGCTCTAATGCATTGCAGGGGTTAACGTTTTCTCCACCTAATGAGAAGAGCTGCAAAACTACGGCACAATTCCTTTTAAGAGGGCGTTCATTCTTAGTCCCCAGGAGGCGAAAGTCGCAAAATTTCATCACCGCATTACATACAACCCTCCTGACAGTGCCTTACCTACCACTGTACTAGATTAAATGAAAACTCCTACCACCGGGAGGAAAGAACGATGCAACCGCCGTGGAAGAATTCACTTGCAAGGTTGATAGTGACTAGAAAATATTATTGGGCATCATTGTGTAGTTCTGGCGGATCCTCTGACGCGTTTCAGCCGCAGGGGCCTTTGTACGCTAGAATAGGTTGGAAACTTTTTTTAGTAACAAACAAGCCTCTTATTCACTGTCGTTGCTATGCTCTCCATATGACTTCAGACATTCCTCGTGGCAAATATTTGTTACTCTGACTTGACTATCGTGCTTACCTCTTCTCTCGCTCTTCCCCGGCATCTCACTCCCACCTGGGGAGGTTCTTATCATTTTCCCTTAGTAATAGTTTATATGGCAATCTCCTGCATAGCATCAATAACGCCTATCTCCGTGGGCTCCTGCTGGGATACCCTGTTTCTGGGTATCAGTATCCCATCACCCTGTACTGCCTACCGTCGTCCATGCATATTGGATCGGGAATTTACTTAGGACCTTCTGGGGGGACCGATCCGATTTATCCTGAACTTCTATCAAGCATGCTGACTGTTCTCATTCGGGAGAGGAATCTGGGCCATTTCTATGACCTCTAACTATATACACGTTCCTTAACAATAATGGTGACAGGACATCCTTAAAACTCATAAGTCTACACTTAAACATATATAAAGGACTCACATTAGGGCGTTACTATAAACTCTGAGGAACCTGTTTCTAGAACAGGGGAGGATCTATATATACCCTTCTATTTCCATATAGTGACATCACAAGGAATTCAGGGGAGGGGGTTATCCTTTCTGCATAGCCATCCTCCATCACATGTATGGGAGGGGAGTAACCTGAGGACCCCACACTGGTAACCCATTAAGCCATTAACCCCTTACACTAACAGTGGGGGGGGGCTACATTACATAAAGGGAAACGTAAAATTTGTTTTTTAAATACCTTTATTGTTTGCAGACCACTTACTAGAATTCCCTCCTACTGTCGTACTTCTCCCTACCTACCAATTAGTTGTAAGCTCCTCGAGCAGGGACTCCTCTTCCTTAATGTTACTCTTATGTCTGAAGCACTTATTCCCATGACCTGTTATTTATATTATTTGTTTTTATATGATTACAACGTGTATTACTACTGTGAAGCGCTATGTAGATTTATGGCGCTATATAAATAAAGACATACAAACAATTGTGATGTTTTTAAAGCCACAGTTCAAACGGCCTTTATTTTCTCCCCATTTCTTGCTCATCATACAACTTACTGTCACATTCTCCAGCATTTTCATTTGAAAGAAATATGAATGTAACCCCCTTTTTGGAAGCATGCTGCCATTATGGATTTACCTACAATTTATTTATTTACTAGCTGAGACCCGCGTTGCCGGAGTATTTTGGGGGGGCGGACGACAGGGTTGGGCTTCCCCCGGGTGACTGGGTGACTGACTGAATGGTGGTGACTGGGTGACTGACTGTGGGTGGGTGACTGAGTTGACTGAGTGAGTGGGTGACTGGTGGGTGGGTGTGTGGGTGACTGGGTGGGTGGGTGTGTGGGTGACTGAGTGAGTGGGTGGGTGACTGAGTGAGTGTGTGGTGACTAGTTTGGTGGGTGACTGGGTGAAGTGATTGTGGACGGTGGGTGTTTGGTGGACTGGGTGAGGAGACGTGGGTGGAGACGGTGGTGACTTACCTTGACCCCGTGCAATCTGTCTGGGCAGGAGTGAGTTCGGAAGCTGGCGGGGGGGGGGACGAGTGGGCAGGAGGCCCACGCCGTGCTTACCCTCCGTCTGGGAGCCGGTGCATTGTGATGAGAGGCCCGCGCCGCGCTTTCCCCTCCGTCCGGAGCCGGCGCACGTGAGGGGGAGTGCAGGAGGCCCCGGGCCCGCGCTGCGCTTCCCCTCCGTTCCTCTTTGTGAGCGGGGGGAGGAGCCTGGAGTTTGCTGCTGAGCAGGAGGGCCCGCGCTTCCCCTCTCCGGGAGCGGCGCACGGTGAGGTGATGGTGGCGGCTGGTATGTTGCGGAGCGTTGGGGATTTCGGTGAGGTTGGAGAGGGGGGAGAGAGTGAGGGGCACCGGGAAGAAGGGGGGGGGTGAAGGTTGAGCTGCGGTCCCAACTGACGGGGAAGAGTGAGCCAAGCAACAGAGTGTGTGTGTGTGTGTGTGTGTGTGTGTGTGGTGTGTGTGTGTGTGTGTGTGTGTGTGTGTGGTGTGTGGTGTGTGTGGGTGTGTGTGTGTGTGTGTGTTGTGTTTGTGTGTGTGTGTCGTCACTGCCTGCTCAGCCCATGGAGGGAAGGGGTTGGGGGGCGAGCGTCAGCGACCCAAGGGACCAATGAGATTTCCCCTAGGGACACAGGAAGATGCAGACAGGCATACAGTGCTTTCACAATCTTATACTATATTAGTGAAAGCACTGTATGTTTGCCTGCCTGCCTGCCTGCATGCATGCCTGCCTGCTGGATTCCGGTGTCCCTAGGGAAAGCTCGTTGTCCCTTGGCCGCCCCCGCACACCTCTCATTGGCCTGAGGCGGAGTGACGGCCCCAAAGGACACACATGGACAAAAACACACACGGATATCACACACGGACAACGGACCCACGGACACAACACACACAAGGACACACACACACACACACAACACACACACACACACACACACACATTAGGGTGGTGGTTGTACATTACAGCATGTATACCCGTGGGGGGGGGGGCCTCACATACCCGCCGAGCCTCCGCCTCTTCTCCTCCACGAATCAGCCTCCCCCCCCCCCCCCGCGCCGCTCCAGTCAGCGGAGATGCGAGTGCCCGTGGACACAGCGGGTGACCGTCCACAACAAGCTGCCTCCGCCTAGTTTCCACGTGGGAGCGGCCGACGGGTAGTGAGCGGCCTTCACCCCCTCACCCCCCCTTCAAATCACCTCCCCCCTCACCCCCCTCACCTCACCCACCCCTCACCCCCCTTCAAATCAACCATCCCCGCCCCCCCCTCCCCCCACCTCCCGTACAGTCTCGCATGCCCGTGACACAGCGGGGAGCGGCCACAACAAGCTGCCTCCCGCCTCAGTTCCACGTGGGACGGCCGACGTGTGAGTGAGCGCTTCACCTCCCCTCACCCCCCTTCAAATCACCTCCCCTCCACCCCCCCCCCCCCCCCCGGCGCCGCTACAGTCACGACGAGCGAGCGCCCGCACAGCGGGGGACCGCTCACAACAAGCTGAGCTGCCTCCCGCCTCATATCCACGTGGATCGGCCGGACGTGAGAGCTTGCCGACGGGGATAGCGGCCGTGACGGGTGAGGGAGTCGGCCTTCGACCTCCCCCACACCCCCCTTCACCTCCCCTCAGCCCCCCCTTCACCTCCCTACACCCCCCTTCACCTCCCCTCACCGCCCCTTCACCCCACTCACCCCCCCGTCATCCACTCCCTCACCACAGCCCCCCTCTCCCCTCCATTCCACTGTCACCGCCCGCTTCCCGTCAACCTTCTACCCTGTCTCTCCTCACCATCCCCCTCCCCCTTCCCCCCTATCACCACCCGTCTTCCCTACACCTCTCCCCCCACCTCCGCCCTTCACACCTCCTCCCCCCTTCACACTCCCCTCACACGCCCCCCTATCCCCTCCCTCCACCCCCCTTCACCTCCCCTTCACCACCCTCCCCCTTCACCCCTCCCCCTCCACTTCCCCCCCCACCTCCCCTTCACCCCGCCCCCACCCCGACCTCCCCTTCACCCCCCCACCTCAGGTCGAGTGCTCAACGCCAGTCCCCTCCGCCCCCTACCTCCCGCTTCATCACGCCCCCTTCCCCTCCCCTGTCATCCCCGCCCCGCCTCCCTTCACCCCCCCCCCACTCCTTCCCCCCCCACGCTCTCCTCACGCCCCCCGCCATGCCCTCCCGCCTCCACCTCCCCTCCTTCCCCCCCCCCCCCACTCACCATCTCCTTCCCCCACCCCCCCCTCCTCCCCCCACCCCCTTCCCCTCCCCTCCAACCGCCCGTCACCTCCCTCCCCCCCTTCCCTCCCCTTCCACCCCCCTCCCTCCCCGTCCCCTCCCCCCACCGTCCCACACCTCCCCCCTTGACCCCCCCCTCCTCGTCCCCCCCCACCCCTCCTGTCATCCCCTTCCACCTCCCCTTCTCACCCCCCTACACCCCGCACCCCTTCCCCTCCCCCCACCCCCTCCCTCCACTTCGCCCCCCTTTCACCTCCCTCCCCCCCCCCTTCCCTCCCCTCCCACCATCCCACCGTTCACCTTCCCCTTTGCACCCATCTCAACCCCACGCCTTCCCTCCCGCACTCCCCCTTCAATCCTCTACCACCTCCCCCGCTCCCCCCCTTCCCACCTCCCCCACTCCTCCCACCTCCCCGCACAACCCCTTCCCACTCCCGCGTCCCCAGCCAACGGCTCACTCCCGCCTTACTGCCCACCCCCCCCTCCTTACCCCATCATCAGTCACCGATAACCCACCAATTCTCTTCCCACTGTAGCACCTCCACAGTGACGACGCCGTATACCACCACCACCGATGTGACCTTTCCATACACACCCCCCCCATCACCTGTCTCCCTCCATGTATACCCCTTCACTTAACGCCCTACAACCAAAATCGTCCCCCATACCAACCCTACCCACTCCCGCATCCCCCCGTACCCCCTCCCAACTCCCCACCACCTCCCCCCGCCTTCCCACCCCTCCCCTCCACCCACACACACGTATACACACACAACATATTATACACCACACATGTATACACACACACGTGATATACACACACGTGTATACGACACACCACACACGTGTATACACAACACACACGTGTATACACACCACGTGTAACACACCCTACACACACACGTGTATCACACACACACTGTATACACCACACACGTGTATACACACACGTGTATACCACACGTGTATACACAACACGGTAACATGATCACACCACACAGTGTATACACACACACTACGTATAACACACACACACGAACACAGTGCTCACTATACGACCGACACAGCATCCGTATCCCACCACACCCCCGCACCACCACATAGACACACCGGTACTCCCATGCCCCCCAGCACCCTGGCATTATCTCGGCTCCCCACCATTCCCAGCCCCCATCAACACCATCAGCACAGCACACACATCGCCACTTTGCACCTCCCCCATCGGCAACCACCCACATCGCACCCCCACATCAGCAACCAAACCCTCGCCAAATCAGCACACCAATACAATCACTCAATCATACAGCCAAGCGCACTACCACCGCAATGGGCCGCGTGACCACCCCACCCAATGCCCAAACACCACAACCCGGGCAAGCGGGCTCTCACTAGTATATAATAAGATAAAAGCTTACATGAGATTACTTCGTTTTCAAGTATGTCCTGGGCACAGAGTTAGGCCTTGGCATGTTTGCGTCTTGGCGGAAGCGTGTTGACGTCGCGCTCCCGCTCAGCACTGAGCCCCTACAGCCGCATTAGTGGCTTTAGTAGGGCTCACCTGTGCTTCCGCGCCTTGCGGAAGCACAGGTCTGGGGAATTTAAAATCCCCCGCTGCCGGCGACAGGCCGGTCACTGACGGTTCGCCAACTGAGGGCGAACAGCTCCGTGACGTCACGGGCCCGCCCCGGCCAGTGACGCGCCAGCCCCCGGCCCGCCCCCTGACGGCTGCTGAGAGTGCGTGCGGTAAGCAAACCGCAAGCGAAGGGAAAGCACCCACTTTCCCTGCGCCTTCAGCGCGCCTCAGCACGCCAGCAGGGAACATGGCCGAGGCCTTATGATGACAGATAAATGGTTACAAATACAAGTTAATTAAGTGACCGGATTTCGGTGAGGTTGGGAGGGGGGGGAGAGAAGTGAGGGGACCGGGAGAGGAAGGGGGAGGGTGTGGAAGGTGAGCTGCGGTCCAACTGACTGGGGAGTTGGCGACCAAGCACAGAGTGTGTTGTGTGTGGTGGTGTTGTGTGTGTGTGTGTTGTGTGTCGTCACTCTGCCTCAGGCCAATGGGAGGTGTGGGGCGGGGCGGGGACCCAAGTGGACCATGAGATTTCCCCTAGGGCCAGGAAGATGGTAGACAGACATACAGTGCTTTCACAAATATATAATAAATGAAAATGCTTTACATTGAGAGTTACCTCTCGTTTAAGTATTCCTGGGCACAGAGTTAGGCCTTGGCCATGTTTAGCGCGTGCTGCGGCGAAGCGTGCTGACGCGCGCATCCCGCTCACACTAGCCCCTACAGCCGCATTAGAGTGGCTTTAGTAGGGGCTCACCTGTTGCTTCGCGCGCTTGCGGAAGCACAGGTCTTAGGGGATTTAAAATTCCCCCCGCTTGCCGGCGCGACAGGCCGGTCACGTGAGCGGTTTCGCCCAATGAGGGCGAAACCAGCTCCTTGACGTCACTGGCCCGCCCCCGGCCATTACGCGCCAGTCCCCGGCCCGCCCCTGACGGCTGCTAGAGTGCTGTCGGGTAAGCAAACCGCAAGGCCAAGGGAAACACCCACTTTCCCTGCCCTCAGCCGCCTCACACGCCAGCAGAACATGCCGAGGCCTTATGATACAGATAAATGGTTACAAATACAAGTTACATTAAGTGACCAGGGTTATACATTATACAGTCTTGCATGCCCAGTTAGAGATAATATATATTATGGCGTATGTAACAGTTACCACAGATTAAAATGTGAGACAGCTTTAGTTTTTAAACTGGTGTGTGGTGTGTGAGAGTCTCCGGCAGAATTGTTCCAAGTTGTGGGGTGCACGGTTAAGAGGAGGAACGGCCGTATACTTTGTTGAGTCTCAGGACCATGAACAGTCTTTTGGAGTCAGATCTCAGGTGATGTGTAAGTGCGCATGTGGTAGGGTGAGGAGCTTGTTCAGGTAGCTGGGTAGCTTGCCCAAAGTATTGGGTGAGGGTGAGACAGGAAAGGTGAACTTTGCGCTAGACTCTATAATGACCAATCTAGTTCTTTGAGCTTTCGCAGTGATGTGTGTTTGTTGTTGCTTGGAGAACAAAAACGACAAATTGAAATGTAGAGGTATCAAGTTTCTAAGGTGGGTTTGAGGTGCGAGACCTATACTATGTCCCATAGTCAATAATTGGCATTAGCATCTACTGTGCGATACGCTTTAACCAGCAGACTTAGGGAGGATTTCTTCTTCCTATAAAGTACAACCTGTTTGGCATGTCAGGGTATATAATGTGCATCCCGAATGTTAAGTGGGGAGTCCAACCATATGACTTATATTTAAACTAGTAACAGGGCTATGTGGGATTAGGGTTGGTCTGATCTGGAGCTCAGTCATTGAAGTTTTAAAATTTAGCCTTGGTCCCAAAACCATTGTTACAGTCTGTGTCATGTTGTTAAAAAACAGTTTGTTTTGGGAAATTCAATTTTCAAGTCTCAAAAGTCAACATTTGAAGTATGTGTTCAAGGTGGAGAGGCTAGAGCTGTTGCATATAAGATTGTGTCATCTGCATACATGTGTATTGAGGCCCCTTACCAAGCTGTAGGAAGTTCATTGTATGAATACACTGAGAGAGTAGGGGCCCCAGAACAGACCTTGTGGGACAACCGCAGGTGATATCCAAGGGGTTGAGTTAGAGCCAGTTTAAAGTAGGAATTAAAACTTTTAAAGCAGCTTCCCTATTCCAGAGCACTGGAGTTTGTTTTAGAAGATAACATGATCAACAGTATCAAAAACCTTTGCAAATCTGGAATATTGCACCGTAAGTTTCCCAGTTCCATCCAAACTGGATTTCATTGCACATCTTTTAGTAGGGTAGTTACCGTGGAGTGTTTGGGGGTGAACGCCAGATTGGAATTGGCTTGGGAAATTTTTCTTTGTATAGTTACCTCAGCTTTAAAGCTGCGTTCGGCTTTAAAAAAAAAAATTGTTTTTTTTTTTTTACTTCAATAGTTTCATGGTGGCAATCGCTACTACCTAAAGAACCTGCATAGCTGCCGGTCAATCGTTCTCCCGTCTATTGATCAGCAAAGTTTGGCGACATCTTAAATATGGGGAATGTATTTCCTCTGTTTGCTGTAACTCAGGGAGAGCTCATGAATATTCATGAGCACTCCTGCACTGACATTGTCAAGAGGAGGGCAGGCAAACAAACGGTGTGTGGCCAGGGCTTGTGACAGAATGAAATGGGGGCAGTGCCTTAGCAAATGGTTGTTTAAAATAGAATACAAGAAAATTGGTCTTTCAAAGTTGTTTTTTTTTAAAAACAAATGCTAAAGTATTTTTTCTTACTACAGACCTGATTTATTAAAAAAAAACACACAGCAGGATATGCCTGAACTGCAGCTTTAATGTGGAGTGAACACACTTTGTCCATGAGTTTGATAGTATTTGGAGAAGAGAGATTGGTGCTGTAGTTGGAGACAGTTTTTTGTCCCCACATTTGAAGATTGGGACAACTATGGCAATTTTTCCAGGTCTTAGGGATATGGCCTACAGACAGGATAGAGTTGACTAGGGAAGCAATCGGTTTGGCAATGGCTGGGGCACCAAGTCTTAGGAACTCATTGCAGTAAATCAGGTTCACATTGGCTGCTTGTTTTAGTTTGAGGAGCGCTTGTGTAACTCCTCTTCAGATACTGGGACAAATGTGGGCAGTGTTGGGAGAGGGTGGGGCTATAGGGTACTCCCCAGATGAGGTTCTATTTGCGGTTGGGTTGTCGTCTTGCTAATATTATTAGCACACCCCACAAAGTATTCATTGAATGTATTGCAATGTCGGTGGGATTTGTCAGGTATATCCTCCTTAATGATATACATTGTTTGTTGATGCAAGAGGCTGGAATATATTGTTGATAACTATAAAAATATATTGTGATAACCTTCCAGAAGTTAGCTGGGTTGGATGTATTCAATGAAATGGCACGCATATGACTTTCTGTATTAATCATGTATGGGGTAGAGGTTTTTTTTTTATAACAGAGTTTTTTATAATAACGTGTTACAGGGGCTTTCCAAAATACAATGTTATTCCGCTTCCTAAGTTAAATATTCCACACCCTTGGAGGTGCAATCCCAAATGGCCGGCCACTTTTTTTTCTTTCCACTTATCCCACCCTGTTCTTATCAGAGGGGTCTCGGGCTGTCGAAGCCGCTCGCTATCACACGAAAGGAAACAGTCAGAGGAAATCAACCCCTCCCAAATCTCACTTGAAATAATACATTAAAAATACTATAGGTGCTAGATTTCTGTAAAAAAAAAAAAAAAAGGTATTAATTACCCAGATGAGGCCCCCTAAATATGTCGTGTAATTCGTTCACTTTGGTCTTAGAGGGGTTGCCCTTTGAAGTAAAATGTTCTCTTATTTGCTACATATGTTATATTAAGTAGAAATAGCGGTTGTCCAGTTACGGTAGTGCAGATTAAACGGTACTTCAGTATTAGGTTATACCTTGTTATTGGACTAACAATAGATATTATAAGACTCGCTGTTGAGTTCTCTCCTTCTTCCTTTACAAAGAATCCCAAGAGTTTAGCACACACACACAAAAACCCACACACCACCACAAAACACACAGGTTAGGTCCCGGAAATATTGGACACGACCACAATTTTCATCATTTTGGCTCAGTACGCCACCACATGGAATTGAAATGGAAACAAAACCGAGATGCAATAGAAGTGCAGACTTTCAGCTTATTCAAGGGTTGAAGAAAAATATCGATGAACGTTTAGAATTGCAACCATTTCTACAACACAGTCTCCTTATTTCAGGGCTCAAATGTAATTGGACAAATTACACACATCATAAATAAAATGGCATTTTAATACTTTGTCGAGAATCCTTGCATGCAGACTGCTTGAAGTCGGGAACGCATGGACATCACCAAACGCTGTGTTTTTCTTCTCTTTTGATGCTTTCCAGGCCTTTGTCTTCAGTTGTTGTTGTTTGTGTGGGGTCTTTCTGCCTTAATTGTTTGTCCTTCAGCAAGTGAAATGCATGCTCGATCGGGTTGAGATCAGTGACGACTCGGCCATTGCAGAATATTCCACTTCTTTGCCTTAAAAAAACTCTTGGATTGCTTTCGCGTATTTTTGGGTTTTGTCCATCTGTAAGTGAAGTGCCGTCCAATCAACTTCGCTGAATCTGAGCAGACAATTACCCTATATCACTTCAGAATTCATCCGGATGCTTGTCTTCTGTCCATCATCAATAACACTAGTGACCCAGTGCCATTGTAAGCCATGCATCCCATGCCTCACATGCTGCCTCCTCCCACGTGTTTACAGATGAGTGTTGCTGGATCATGACCGTTCCAAGCCTTCTCCATACTTTCTTTCTTTCTTCCCATCATTCTGTACAGGTTGATCTTAGTTTCATCTGTCCAAAGAATGTTCCAGAACTGGGCTGGCTTTTTTTAGATATTGTTTGGCAAAGTCTAATCTAGCCTCTATTCTGAGTTATGAATGGTTTGCACCTTGTGGTGAAACCCCCTCTGTATGGCTCTCGTGAAGTCTTCTCTTTATGGTAGAGCGGATGAATGATATGCCTACCTCCTGGAGAGGTTTCTTCACTTGGCTGGATTGTTGTGAAGGGGTTTTTCTTTACCATGGAAAGGATCCTATGATCATCCACCACGTTGTTCTTCTGTGGACGTCCAGGCCTTTTTGTGTTACAGAGCTCACCAGTGCGTTCCTTTTTTCCTCATGTAACGGGTATTCCCCCTAATTGCAGATATGGTGTGGGTGTGGAAGAACATCACGTGTTACCAGTGTGGGTGCATATACCTGCAGGTTCACAGAGGGCCTGAGCCTCTGCTAGTGTAGAGCCTGGGGTGGAATCCTCTGGAACGGTCTCGGTTTCAAGCGCCCTCCACCTATGTAGGATTCTATGGAAATGTAGAATGACCCTAACATAGGACCCACCCAAACCCTCGACACCAGTATTATGATAACAGTTTACTGAAATAAATAATGATAACTCTTACCAACAATTATACTCATAAAAGTTATAACATCCTCACAACTGGTGCCCACGCCCAACCCCTTTGTCCCGTGTGGCAGCGCTGCACTATGTTATTTATTTATTTTAATTTATAAAATATTTTACCAGGAAGTAATACATTGAGAGTTACCTCTCGTTTTCAAGTTGTCTGGGCACAGAAAAAACAAAACAATGGTTACAAGTACAGTTACATAAATGAACAAGGTATAACTTATATACAGAAACTTGCGTGCACATTGAAGAAAATATATATTATGAGCGTATGAACAGTTACACACCAATTTAAGTGTGAGACAGCCCCTTAGATTTGAAAGAACTTAAGCTTGGTGGTGATATATGAGTCTCTCGGTAGGTTTTCCAGTTTTGGGGTGCACGGAAGGAGAAGGAGAACGTCTGGATACTTTTTTGAGCCTTGGGACCATGAATGTCTTTTGGAGTCTGATCTCAGGTGATAGGTGCTGTATTTGGTAGGGGTGAGGAGCTGTTTCAGGTGCTGGGTACCTTGCCCAAAAGTATTTAGAGGTGAGACAGGAAAGGTGAACTTTGCGCCTAGACTCTATTGATACCAATCTGTTCTTTGAGCTTTCTCAGTGATGTGTGTTATAGTTGCATTGGAGAACAAAACGACAAATGAATTGTAGAGGGTGTCAAATTTGCTAAGGTGGGTTTGAGGACCGAGCCTAATACTATGTCTCCATAGTCAATAATTGGCATTAGCATCTGCTGTGCAATACGCTTTCTGACCAGGAGACTTAGGGAGGATTTGTTCCTTGTAAGTACCACCCCAGTTTCTAGGCTTGTTGTCAGTGGTATCAATGTGCATCCCGATGTAAGTGGAGTCAAACCATAACCCAGGTATTAAAACTAGTGACAGGTGTTAGGGTTGGTGTTAGCGTTGGTTCAATCAGGAGCTCAGTCACTGGAATCTTTACAAATTTAGTCTTGGTCCCAATACCATTGTTACAGTCTTGTCAGTGTTAAAAACAGTTTGTTTTGGGAATCCAGTTTTCGAGTCTCAAATCTCAGACGAAGTATGTGTTGAAGGTCAAGAGGCTATGGCTGTGTGCCATAGAGTTGTGTCATCTGCATACATGTGGTATTAGGCTTCCTTACAAGCTGTGGGAAGATCATTATGAACACTGAGAAAGTAGGGCCCCAGAACAGCCTTGCGGGACACCAAAGTGATACCAGGGGGTTGGAGTAGAGCCTGAGATGGACACATGTTGGGATCCTCCCGATGTAGGACTGAAACCAGTTTAAAGCATGTTTCCCATTCCAGAGCTGGAGTTTGTTAAGCAGGATACTGATCAACTGTGTCAAAGCCTTTGCAAAATCTAGGAATACTGCACAATGAGTTGTCCCCGTTCCATCCACACTGGTCCTCATTGCAAACTTTTAGCAGGGTAGTTTACGTGTGGATGTTTGGACGAACCCACCCGACTGGAATTGGGCTAGGGAAATTTTTCTTGTGTGTAGAAATTGCTTACATTGGGATGGACACATTTTTCCATTACTTTGGTAGATTGGAGGAAGTGGATTGGCCTGTAGTTTGAGACAAGGTTTTTTCGCCCACTTTTTGAAGATTGTGTTAAGAATGTTAAGCTTTGTTGGTGACTTATAGAGTACCTGCCGAGTGGCTCCTGCACTCGGATCTGCAAGGACTTCACACAAAGGATCTGTCGCTCTGGGATCCCGTCTGATCCGGATGCGGTGAATCCTTGCTTGGGTCCGCCAGGGCATCCACCACCCTGAAGATAGTCTCTCCTCTCTGGCATAACTTGCGCCCAGACCTCTTCCACGGAACCCCGCAGCATCCGCTGAGTCCCGCTAAACACTGGCACTACATGACACGGTCCTAACCTTAGGTGCCTGTCCTGTAGCACCACAAAACTGGGGAGTGAGGACCTAACCGGGGAAACCTAAGGGTGTTAACTGGCCTATTTCCGCCCCATCTTCCCGGTCCTAACTCCTACAACATCTAGCACCTAGGTCCTTGCAGTAACGCAATGCCACCCTATTGGTCGTGTGGCAGCAAACGTGCTGCACAACACTGTTGCCTGCCTTGTCAGACCTCACACGCACGGACCGGTGACTCGACAAACAGCACTCAACTAAGGAAGAAAGAGTCCTACTGGGCAGTCCTCTACACTTACCACTAACCTGGTGGGGGAGTGGGGCACTAACCTGGGAGAGGGGGACCCTTACGCGATGCTGGAGCTTCACTCGCTCCCTGCACCCTTCCTTCCCTTCGACTCCGCTGACCCAACTGACTGCATCCGCTGCAGAGCCCAAACAATGTATCTCATTTCCATCTCCCCTAGAGATCCTTGGCCACTCATTGTCCAACTAAGGCACCTGGTGTCTGGCCCAAGCCCATGGGAGTTGTAGCTCCCTGGAGGACTGCAAAACATATGTGCGGTCTGCGCGCCTCCCTACCATGCACCTGCGCGATATGCCTAAGTGGCCCTCCAACCTATACCTGTACGGTCCCTGCCCTCACGACTTTTCCCATGGCTCTAGGGTACCTTCTGCGCGACTATGCTTGCCGATTCCGGGCTTAACTGCGCAGCGTTAACTGGCTCAACATGGCCGCGCCCTCACCGTCCGGCTCCGGGGCGCCGGGAGCCCTGTGACTCCGTGCGGCTCTTGCAACCCGCCGCACGCGTCCCCGGCACCCCCGAGCTTGGTCCTTACCCTCCCCACCCGCCCCTGCGATCGTCGCGCGGGGGGCCTCCATTGTGACTCGGCTGCACCCGCGATCGTCAGCAAGGTGGTGGGGGGTGCTGACAGGCTTGGGGTAGACCTTGCCGAACACTCCAGAAAGACCAAACTGTTTATTGGCCGCTCCTAATTGTTCCTGCTATCTCTCCGATGGATTTTCTTTTTTCTTTCAGCCTAAGGACGCCCTGGTTCACTTGCATTGAGAGCTTCCTTTGACTTTGAACCGCATGTTGGGTTCCACAGCAACCGCTTCCAACTGCGGAGCCACCCTGGAATCAACTCCAGACCTTTCAACCAGCTTAATTGATGATGAAATCACGAAGGTAGCCCAGCACCTGTCCAGGAAACCGCTTTGGATCAGTTGTCCAATACTTTACTTTTGGTCCTTAAAAGAGGGGGCTACATATTAAAGAGATGGAATTCCTAAACCCCTTCCTCCAATTTGGATGTGATACCCTCAAATGAAGCTGATAGACTGCCTTTGCCCTATCATTCTTTAAGCTGTCAACTTGAATTTAATTTTTGGTACGCCGCACCGAAATAAACAAAACTGGATAAGTGTCCCATTCTTTTCCGGAACTAACTGTATATGCATCTTAACCCAGGCGTGCTCAAAGCTTGAAATGTTATATGGTTTTTGAAGCAAAAGGTGCACTGTTTGCTTCATTTGCATGTCCATTTCCCAGAATCCCTTATCTGCATTGGAATGTGCTGAGTGATAATGGTGGAAAGGCGGGGGTTGCAGACGCTGTCCAAGACATGCAAATGCACAACAGTAATATTTCCATTATATATATATATAGATATATTATTATCTGTAATATCTCGCTTCTCCTCTCCTCTCTCTCTCTCTCTCTTTAGTATACCGTCTCAATGCAGAATACTGCAAGAAAGACTTGCACAGGGAATAGTAAAGAATTCATGGCTCCCACTACCTGATGGAAAGGGAACAGTGAATTGTACATGCATTTACATGTAGCATCCCAGTGTGCCTGGGAGAGCTTGGTTTCATTGTAACGTACAGCGAGTGCGGAGGATCTCTCGGAAATCAGTATCGCTGTCGTCTTATAGTATCTACTTGTTAGTCCAAATACAAAGGTATCACCTACTGCCTGAAGTGCCATCTACATGGGGTAGAAATCATAATTGTCTTCTACAACCCATTTGTTCTATTCTCACCTGTTATTTTATTTTCTTTAACAGATTGAGTGTAAAGTTTTAAAATGCAAACAGATCATTTTGGTTTTTTATGCAGCAGCATTATCTCCCAAATCAGCACACCAATACAATCACCATCAGTACAGCCACAGCAGCACTACCACCGCACATGGGCCGCGTGGACCACTCCCCACCCAAATGCCACACCCACACCACAAACATCCCGGGCAACGCCGGGGCTCTCAGCTAGTATATAATAAGATAAAATGCTTTACATTGAGAGTTACCTCTCGTTTTCAAGTATGTCCTGGGCACAGAGTTAGGCCTTGGCCATGTTTAGCGCTTGCTGGCGGAAGCGTGCTGACGCGCGCTCCCGCTCAGCACTGAGCCCCTACAGCCGCAATTAGAGTGGCTTTAGTAGGGGCTCACCTGTGCTTCCGCGCGCTTGCGGAAGCACAGGTCTTAGGGGAATTTAAAATTCCCCCGCTTGCCGGCGCGACAGGCCGGTCACGTGAGCGGTTCGCCCAATGAGGGCGAACCAGCTCCGTGACGTCACTGGCCCGCCCCCGGCCAGTGACGCGCCAGCCCCCGGCCCGCCCCCTGACGGCTGCTGAGAGTGCGTGCGGTAAGCAACCGCAAGGCAAGGGAAAGCACCCACTTTCCCTGCGCCTCAGCGCGCCTCAGCACGCCAGCAGGGAACATGGCCGAGGCCTTATGATGACAGATAAATGGTTACAAATACAAAGTTACATTAAGTGACCCCCCATGCAACCGCCCGCCAGCCCCCCACCCGGCAACGCCCCGCACCCAAACCGGAAACGACTCAGAACACACCCCCGGCACGCCCGCACCCCCCGGACCGCCCCGGCACCGCCCGACACACCCCGCACCGCCCAGCCACAAAACCGGCAACCGCCTCCGCCACCCCAATTGCAACGACACCGCCACCCCGGAAAAGCCAAGCCAACCCACCGGAACCGCCCCGCCACCCAACAAAAGGCAGCAACGAACCCACCCGAGGCACCGCCACGACACACACCGGCACCGCAAACGACCAAAACCACCGGCACCACCAGGAAACCGGCCCGGACAGACACCGGAACAACTGCGAAAAAACTAAACCCCCCGGCTCAATCCGCCCCACCCCCCTTCCCACTCCCAGGCCACCACCCCCCCCCTTTCCCACCACATCCCCTCCACCACCACACACAGCGATATACACACACACAATATATCATACAAAACTGTATGACACACGTAATCACAACTGTAATACACACACCAACGTGGGTTATACACACCCCCCACGTGATACACAACCACAACCAAAAAAATGTATACACAACCATGTATTACAACCACCTGTATACACACACACGTGTATACACACACCACACGGGTGCATACACACACGTAACAAAACGTGTGAACAAAAACACGGAGTAGGGTTACAACAAAGCGTGTGAACAACACAACGTGTATCACAACAACAGTAAACACACGAAATACAAACATGTATACAACAACGTGTATACACACAACAACACACGGTATACAACACAAACACGACCCAGCACCACACACTCACACGCCACACGGTATCACCATGCCCCCCCAGCACACTGGCTTCATCGGACCCACCATTCCCAGCCCCCATCAACACAAGCCATCAGCACCCACCACAGTTCGCCACCTTTGCAAGCCTCCACCCCGCTCACACCCCAATCTAACGAATACTCCCCAATCAGCCACCAAACCCTCCCAAATCAGCACACACCTACAATCACCATAAGTACGCCAAACAGCAACTCCACCACACATGGGCCGCTGACCACTCCCACCAAATGCCACACCCACACCACAAATCCGCGGTCCACGCCGGGGCTCTCATCTAGTATATAATAAGATAAAAGCTTACTTGAGAGTTACTCTCGTTTTCAAGTATTCCTAGGGCACAGAGTTGAGGCACTTGGCCATGTTTAGCGGACTTGCTGGCGAAGCGTGCTGACGCTCGCATCTCGCTCAGCACGAGCCCCTCACGATCAATTAGAGTGGCTTATGTAGGGTCATCCTGTGCTATCCGAGGCGGCATTGCGGAAGCACAGGTCTTAGGGAATTTAAAATTCCACCGCTGCCGGCGCGAACACGGCGGTCACGTGGCGGTTAGCCCAATGAGGGCGAACACTCCGTGACGTCATGGCCCGCCCCCGCCAGTGACGCGCCAGCCCCGGCCCGCCCCCTGAGGCTGCTGAGAGTGCGTGCGGTAAGCAACCGCAAGGCAAGGGCAAGCACCCATTTCCCTGCGCCTCAGCGCGCCTCAGCACGCCAGCAGTGGAACATGCCGAGGCCTTATGATGACAGATAAATGGTCAAATACAAAGTTACATTAAGTGGACGGCATTCTGCAGTGGGGAGGGGGACACTGGAGGGGCAAAGCCGGCGGCGCGAGAGAGCCTGCAGGTGGGAACAGGTGAAGCAGCGTACTGAGGGATATTGGTGGGCAGCGGGTGCGATGTGTGCCGGTGTGTCTAAACCGGTTGAGCTGGGTTGTCAAGAGCAAAAAAGGGGGGTAGGGCAGATGGGCGTGGAGTGGGTGGGTCGTTGCGCATCAGTGCAATGGGAGGTGGGGGGGCGGGCGACCCAAGGGACCCATGAGATTCTTCCCTAGGGACACAGGAAGATGTAGACAGACATACAGTGCTTTCACAATATATATAAAGATTAAAATGCTTACATTGGAGTTACTTGTTTTTCAAGTATGGTCCTGGGCACAGATGTAGGGCCTTGGCCATGTTTAGCGATGGGCGGAGGTGCTGAGCGCGCTTCCCGCTCAGCACTGAGCCCCTACACGCCGCAATTAGAGTGGCGTTAGTAGGGCTCACTGTGCTTCCGGCGCGTTGCGGAAAGCACAGGTCTTAGGGAATTTAAAATTTCCCCCGCTTGCCGGCGCGACAGGCCCGTTCACGTGAGCGGTTCGCCCAATGAGGGCGAACAGCTCCGTGACTCACTGGCCCGCCCCGGGTCCAACAGCCTGAAGGCGGCCAGAACACGGCCAGCCCCTGAAGGCTGTATGAGGTCGCGGCGGTAAGCAAACAGAAAGGCAAGGGAAAAGCCAAACCACTTTAAGGCGACTCAGAGGCCTCAGAATCGAACAGGAGTGAACTATGCCGAGGCATTATGAGATGATGACAGATAAATGGTTACAAATACAAAGTTACATTAAGTGACCAGGGTTATACATTATACAAGTCATTGCATGCCCAGTTAGAGATAATATATATTATAGGCGTATGTAACAGTTACAGACCAGATTAAAATGTGAGACAGCTTTAGTTTTTAAACTGGTGGTGGGTGTGAGAGTCTCCGGCAGATTGTTCCAGTTGTGGGGTGCACGGTAAGAGGAGGAACGGCCGGATACTTTGTTGAGTCTCAGGACCATGAACAGTCTTTTGGAGTCAGATCTCAGGTGATAAGTGCTGCATGTGGTAGGGGTGAGGAGCTTGTTCAGGTAGCTGGGTAGCTTGCCCAGAAAGTATTTGAGGGTGAGACAGGAAAGGTGAACTTTGCGCCTAGACTCTAGTGATGACCAATCTAGTTCTTTGAGCATTTCGCAGTGATGTGTGTTGTTGTTGCATTGGAGAACAAAACGACAAATTGAATTGTAGAGGGTATCAAGTTTGCTAAGGTGGGTTTGAGGTGCCGAGCCATATACTATGTCTCCATAGTCAATAATTGGCATTAGCATCTACTGTGCGATACGCTTTATGACCAGCAGACTTAGGGAGGATTTCTTCCTATAAAGTACACCTAGTTTGGCATGTCAGGGTATTAATGTGCATCCCGAATGTTAAGTGGGAGTCAAACCATATGACTTAATATTTGAAACTAGTAACAGGGGCTATGGTGGTATTAGGGTTGGTTCTGATCTGGAGCTCAGTCATTGGAAGTTTTAAAAATTTAGCCTTGGTCCCAAACACCATTGTTACAGTCTTGTCAGTGTTTAAAAACAGTTTGTTTTGGGAAATTCAATTTTCAAGTCTCAAAAAGTCACATTGAAGTATGTGTTCAAGGTTGGAGAGGCTAGAGCTGTTGCATATAAGATTGTGTCATCTGCATACATGTGTATTGAGGCTCCCTTACAAGCTGTAGGAAGTTCATTTATGAACACTGAGGAGAGTAGGGGCCCCAGAACAGAGCCTTGTGGGACACCGCAGGTGATATCCAAGGGGTTGGAGTTAGAGCCAGTTTAAAGTAGGAATTAAACCAGTTTAAAGCATGCTTCCCTATTCCAGAGCACTGGAGTTTGTTTAGCAAGATAACATGATCAACAGTATCAAAAACCTTTGCAAAATCTAGGAATATTGCACCAGTAAGTTGTCCCAGTTCCATTCCAAACTGGATTTCATTGCAATCTTTTAGTAGGGTAGTTACCGTGGAGTGTTTGGGGTGAACGCCAGATTGGAATTGGCTTGGGAAATTTGTCTTTGTATAGTACTCGCTTAAAGCTGCAGTTCAGGCTTTAAAAAAAAAAAATTAGTTTTTTTTTTTTTTACTTCAATAGTTTCATGTGGGCAATCGCTACTTACCTAAAGAACTGCATAGCTGCCGGTCAATTCGTTCTCCGTCTATTGATCAGCAAAGTTTGGCGACATCTTTAAATATGGGGAATGTATTTCCTCTGTTTCTGTAACTCAGTGGAAGCTCATGAATATTCATGAGCACTCCTGCACTGACATGTGCAAGAGGGAGGGCAGGGCAAACAAAGGGGTGTGCCAGGGCTTGTGACAGGACATGAAGGGGCAGTGCCTTAGCAAATGGTTGTTAAAATAGAATACAAGAAAATTGGTCTTTCAAAGTTGTTTTTTTTTAAAAACAAAATGCTAAAAGTATTTTTTCTTACTACAGAACTGATTTATTAAAAAAAAAACACACATGCAGGATATTGCCTGAACTGCAGCTTTAATTGGGAGTGAACACATTTGTCCATGAGTTTGGATAGTATTTGGAGAAGAGAGATTGGTCTGTAGTTGGAGACAGTGTTTTTGTCCCCACTTTTGAAGATTGGGACAACTATGGCAATTTTCCAGGTCTTAGGGATATGGCCTACAGACAGGATAGAGTTGACTAGGGAAGCAATCGGTTTGGCAATGGCTGGGGCACCAAGTCTTAGGAACTCAGATTGCAGTAAATCAGGTTCACATTGGCTGCTTAGTTTTAGTTTGAGGAGCGCTTGTGTAATCTCCTCTTCAGATACTGGGACAAATTGTGGGCAGTGTTGGGAGAGGGTGGGGCTATAGGGGTACTCCCAGAATGAGGTTCATATTTGCGGTTTGGGTTGCGTCTTGCTAATAAGTTAGTAGCACACCCCACAAAGTATTCATTGAATGTATTTGCAATGTCGGTGGGATTTGTCAGGGTAATATCCTCCTTAATGATATTACATTGTTGTTGATGGCTAGAAGGCTGGAATATATTGTTGATAATATAAAAATAATATTGTTGATAACCTTCCAGAAGTTAGCTGGGTTGGATGTATTCAAATGAATGGCACGCATATGACTTTCTGTATTAATCATGTATGGGTAGAGGTTTTTTTTATAACAGAGTTTTTTATAACAGTGTTACAGGGGCCTTTCCCCAAAATACAATGTTATCCGCTTCCTTAGTTAAATATTCCACACCCCTTGGAGGTGCAATCCCAAATGGCCGGCCACTTTTTTCTTTCCACTTATCCCACCCTGTTCTTATCAGAGGGGTCTCGGGCTGTACAAGCGCTCGCTGATCACACGAAAGGAAACAGTCAGAGGAAATCAAACCCCTCCCAAATCTCACTTGAAATAATACATTAAAAATACTTATAGGTGCTAGATTTCTGTAAAAAAAAAAAAAAAAGGTATTAATTACCCAGATGAGGCCCCCTTAAATATGTCTGTGGAATTCGTTCACTTTGGTCTTAGGAGGGGTTGCCCTTTTGAAGTAAAATGTTCTCTTATTTGCTACATATGTTATGATTTAAGTAGAAATAGCGGTTAGTCCAGTTACGGTAGTGCAGAGTAAACGAGTACTTCAGTATTAGGTTATACCTTTGTTATTTGGACTAACAATAGATATTATAAGACTCGCTGTTGAGTTCTCTTCCTTCTTCCTTTACAAAGAATCCAAGAGTTTAGCACACACACACAAAACACACACACACACACAAAACACACACAGTTAGGTCCGGAAATAATTGGACACTGACACAATTTTCATCATTTTGGCTCAGTACGCCACCACAATGGAATTGAAATGAAACAACCGAGATGCAATAGAAGTGCAGACTTTCAGCTTTAATTCAAGGGGTTGAAGAAAAATATCGTATGAAACGTTTAGGAATTGCAACCATTTTCATACACAGTCTCCTTATTTCAGGGGCTCAAATGTAATTGGACAAATTAACACAATCATAAATAAAATGGTCATTTTTAATACTTTGTCGAGAATCCTTTGCATGCAATGACTGCTTGAAGTCTGGAACGCATGGACATCACCAAACGCTGTGTTTTCTCCTTTGTGATGCTTTGCCAGGCCTTTGTCTTCAGTTGTTGTTTGTTCGTGGGTCTTTCTGCCTTAAGTTTTGTCTTCAGCAAGTGAAATGCATGCTCGATCGGGTTGAGATCAGGTGACTGACTCGGCCATTGCAGAATATTCCACTTCTTTGCCTTAAAAAACTCTTGGATTGCTTTCGCAGTATGTTTTGGGTTATTGTCCATCTGTAAAGTGAAGTGCCGTCCAATCAACTTCGCTGAATCTGAGCAGACAATATATCCCTATACACTTCAGAATTCATCCGGATGCTTGTCTTCTGTCACATCATCAATAAACACTAGTGACCCAGTGCCATTGTAAGCCATGCATGCCCATGCCATCACACTGCCTCCACCGTGTTTTACAGATGATGTGGTATGCTTCGGATCATGAGCCGTTCCAAGCCTTCTCCATACTTTTTTCTTCCCATCATTCTGTACAGGTTGATCTTAGTTTCATCTGTCCAAAGAATGCTGTTCCAGAACTGGGCTGGCTTTTTTTAGATATTGTTTGGCAAAGTCTAATCTAGCCTTCTATTCTTGAGGCTTATGAATGGTTTGCACCTTGTGGTGAACCCTCTGTATTTGCTCTCGTGAAGTCTTCTCTTTATGGTAGACTTGGATAATGATATGCCTACCTCCTGGAGAGTGTTCTTCACTTGGCTGGATGTTGTGAAGGGGTTTTTCTTTACCATGGAAAGGATCCTATGATCATCCACCACGGTTGTCTTCTGTGGACGTCCAGGCCTTTTTGTGTTACAGAGCTCACCAGTGCGTTCCTTTTTTTCTCATGTAACGGGTATTCCCCCCCCAATTGCAGATATGGTGTGGGTGTGGAGAACATACAGTGTTACCAGGTGTGGTGCATATACCTGCAGGTTCACAGGAGGCCTGAGCCTCTGCTAGTGAGAGCCTGGGGTGAATCCTCTGGAACGGTCTCGGTTTCAGCGCCTCCACCTATGTAGGATTCTATGGAAATGTAGAATGACCCTAACATAGGAACCCACCCAGAAACCCTCGACACCAGTATTATGGATAACAGGTTTACTGAATAAATAAATGATAACTCTTACACAACAATTATACTCATAACAGAGTTATAACATCCTCACACGGTGCCCACAGCCCAACCCCTTTGTCCCGTGGTCAGCGCTGCCACTATGTTATTTATTTATTTTATTTATAAAATATTTTACCAGGAAGTAATACATTGAGAGTTACCTCTCGTTTTCAAGTATGTCCTGGGCACAGAGTAAAACAAATACATGGTTACAAGTACAGTTACATAAATGAACAAGGTATACATTATATACAGAAACATTGCGTGCACAGTTAAAGAAAATATATATTATGAGCGTATGAAACAGTTACAGACCAGATTAAAGTGTGAGACAGCCTTAGATCTGATCTCAGACGCACTATTAGAGAGGGTTGGGGTTCCTTACAATGCATCTGATCTCAGGCGCGCTATTAGAGAGGGTTGGGGTTCCTTACAATGCATCTGATCTCAGACACGCTATTAGAGAGGGTCGGGTGTTCCGCAGAATTTCACAATTTAATTATAGGGCTCCTTAACAAAAAAAAGGTTAAAAAAACATTTGTCTAGATCATGGGCGCGCAAACTTCTTGAGCTGCAGCCCCCTTCCAGGAGCCACAGTGTTCCCGACCCCCCCCCCCCCCCCCCAATGGCTCGCCATCAAATGACGTTGCGGGTCGTATGATGTCATGTCACGTCATTTGACCTGCGTTGACCATGGCAACGCGTCGCCGAAGACCAGGCTGGCAGCAGGTAAGGGAGTTACAGAGGCCGTACTCCTCCCCTGGCATTTAATTTAGATGCCATGGGGAAGATCGCGGGGCCCCTGTAACCACCGCACCCCCCTCCCCATTGTCATTCTCCTGCCCCCTTGGGGGGCGCGCCCCCCAGTTTGCCCACCGCTGGCCTAGATAAAGGTACTTTGGCTACTTATGAAAATAATGGTGCTTTGGTACCCCAGTATAATGCTTAGTACAGCGTTGTGCATACGTTTAGAAGTCAGGTAGAGCGCCCTGCAAAGACGGCATACCTTATTCCATTCCCCCCAGACCTTATAGAGCATGATGTCAGTGGTGATATGTCACAATGTATTAGGCACCCAATACAGTATGTGTTTCGCTGACTAGCGGCCTCTAAAACAACGTAACATTATTAGATTTACATGTTTTTAAAGAGCATGTTTCTTTCCAGTTAGGATTTTTTATATCAGTAAATATTGATTAAAAGTTACGTTTTAGCATTTAGTCCTTAGGAACGTGATGCTACTGTAGCATCACAAGTTTCTAATATTCATATTATTTCAGTTTTTTCGAGTGCATGACAATTAAGAATGATTCTTTCCCTCTTTATTTGTGCAAGTTCTGCATAATCCAGCGATAGCACCTCATTTATTCAGTGGAGCAAGGTAACTTTTTCTGTTTCTAGTTCTTGTTTGCTTTTAAGAAGTATGCAGGACGGCAAAGAACTACTGTACAGAAGAATACTTAATTTAGCACCCTACTTTTATTCCTTAGAAGTTATATTATACAGTATGCTCTGTCTCCTACTCAATGTGCTATGAAAATGTCTACCCTGTGCTAGAGAAGAGTCCAACTCCATTCATTGGAATATAGGTGAACCCTAGCACCGTGAAGACAGTTTCAAAGAATATTGAACAGGGAGCACTGAGTCAAAGGCTTTGCTTCCTAGAGTGAAAAAGGCAGTGATATTTTTAGTTTCCTTTCCCTGAAACATCTACAAATGACAAAGTGGTAGCTCATAAAAAATAAGAGATAAGAATCCAAACAACTGGAAGATTTCAAAGTGAAGGCACACTTTATATCTCTCGGGGTAAGAGAGCAGAGTTAGAGGACAGGCCATGTTACGTAGTGTGAATGGAATCCTTGTTGATGGATCAGTACAAGCTGTTTTCCTTGTTGTGCTTTTTTACATGCAGACATTCTCTTGTTAGGCCTCGGTCCCGCTGCGCTCGTTGGCGCGGGCGGCCGTGTCGCGAGTTCCCCACCAGCAGGGGAATCCTCGCGAGCCGGTCCCGGTCCCCCCTGGCGGCACAGCTGACTACACGCTGTGGCGCGTCAGCCGCTAGGAGACACAAGAGAATGGTGTTTCCTAGCGTTGACGCGTCACGTGGTGTGGCTGTGAGCCAATGGGGAGGGGAGGCTTCGGGAGGAGGAGAGGCTTCGGGGAGGAGTGTGGAGTGAAAGCAGGTGAGTGCCTGTCTGTGTGTGTCTGAGTGCGTGCATGCCTGTCTGTGTGTGTATGTGTGTGCCTGAGTGCTTGAGTGCCTGCCCCTGTCTGTGTGTGTGTGTGTATGAGTGCGTGAGTGCCTGCCTGTGTGTGCGCGCGTGTGTGTGTGTATGAGTGCGTGAGTGCCTGCCTCTGTCTGTGTGTGTGTATGAGTGCGTGAGTGCCTGCCTGTGTGTGCGCGTGTGTGTGTATGAGTGCATGAGTGCCTGCCTGTGTGTGTGTGTGTGTGTGTGTATGTATGAGTGCCTGCGTGTGTGTGTGTTTAAACTTACCCTCAGCAGCTCCAGCTCCAGCCCGAGTCCGTGGAGGGAGGGGGGGGGGAGAGTAGCGGGTCCCTCCGCTCAAGCCACGCCCCCCCTCCCTGTCAAGCCTCCCACTCCCGCCCACCTCCCGCTCCCTACAGACCGCATATCGCGGTCTGTGTATGTCAGCGCACCGCCTGTCTGCAGTGCGGGTGCGCTGACTATGGGAGCGGGGCCTTAGCCTTAAGATTATAAGAACTATTCATCCCACGGGCAGTACAAAGGACTCGGGGCCATCCCTTCAGGTTGGAGGAAAGGAGATTTCACCAGCAACAAAGGAAAGGGTTCTTTACAGTAAGGGCAGTTAATTCCCCAGGAATTCATTACCCATGGTGACTGTGATGGCAGATACAATAGATTTGTTTAAAAAAAAAGGTTGGGCATCCTTTTAGAAAGGAAAGGTACATACAGGGATACTGTATACCAAATAAGTAAACATGGGAAGGATGTGTGAGTAATCTGATTGCCAATTCTTGGAGTCAGGAAATAATTTATTTTTCCCCTTATGAGATATCATTGGATGATGTGTCACTGGGGTTTTTGTTTGCCTTCCTCTGGATCAATATACTGTAAGTAAGGATATAGGATAGAGTATCTGTTGTCTACATTTTGCATAGGTTGAACTTGCCTTTTTTCAACTTCATCTACTATGTAACTATGTAATCCGACTAATAATGGAAGCATTGGGTCACAAATAGCCGAAGTTAAAAAAAAATACAAGTTTTGTGTCACTTGTTCTTATAAGCCCAGCTCTTTCCTTAACAAAAAAGCCTTACACTATAACCCTGTCTAGTAACATCTCAGCTACTCAAGGTCGTGGTGGGATTAGACAGATACATGACCTTGATGGTAAAATAATGACATATTTCTAATCACTAGTCCATGCTTCGTTCTTGGGGTTTATAATGATCTGAATAAATTTGCCAATCCCAAATGGTCTCTTTAAATCTCTTGACATTTACTAGCGAGTTGTTGATTAAGGTAGCTAATAAAATCTTACAAGTAAATGGAAATGTCTGTCTATATCTATTATCATATTAAGGATCATTTCAAGATCGCTATTCATGCAGAAAATGCATATTAGTGAGAACAAGAATACTTTACTGTACATGTAGAAAAAGTTCTAGTAGCTGGATTGTTCTTGTTGGAGTTTATATTCACCGTGGGTTATGATACCTTTTAATAAATCATCAAAGATTCTGTCAAAGATGTAATAGTGTGTGCAAAGTCTTCAAAATGTCATCAGTCTCCTAAAGTTTTGAACACACTATTATTTCTATGGGGTATACGGTGATCTGTTAAAATACAGTATATACAATCTACAACAAAACTATCATGTGGTACCAACCAACCCCTTCCTTGTTTTGTAAAGAAACATATTTATTAATAATATTATTCTTTAACACTCATGCAGTTTAAAATATACCTTTTTATTCTCAGCCCTGCAGAACATGAAAGTGTGATTGATTCTGACTCTAACCAATCAAAAAATGTAACTTCTTTAAAATGTTACATGGCGACTTTTGGCTGTTGTTACCAGGGAAACTATCTTATAATCAGCAGCGGATTTCAAAACCCGCCGCCCGAGGCACTTACCTGTGTCCTGCCGCCTCCTTGGTACCGCCCTCCTGCTCCTTTGGAATCCCGGCGTGAAATGACGCCACGGACGTCATCACACGTGACGGCGCACGGCGTCACGTTGCCATGGTAACGTGACGTCATGACGTCGCAATGTCACGTCGCCATGGCAATGAGACGCTGTGTGACATCATGTTGGGGTGTCCGCGGTGTCATTTGTCGCTGGGGTTCCACAGGAGATGGAGGGCGGCACCAAAGAGGCGGCAGGACACATATAAGTGCATTCCCATTAAGTCTGATAGGCCAGGGAGTGCGGCAAATTCATATGGGGGCGGACGTTTTTGCCGCCCCAAAATGTTGCCGCCATAGGCTCGGGCCTAATTGGAAATCCGCTACTGCTTATAATAATTTTCCCACATCATATTCTTTGAAGTCCAATAATATCAATAAGCCTCATATTTAGCGGTGATTTTCCCTAAGACACCTTCTGGTGCGGAAGACACCTTCAAGTTCATGTAAGTTGATGCTGTCTTCCAGTGTCGGAAGGTGCCTTATCGCTTGACACCAATTGGGCGTCGTCAAAGGGCGATGCAGGATCTCATGTCCGATCTGGCACTGCCACTCAAGTCAATGTTATTTATTTATTTATTTATAAAATATTTTACCAGGAAGTAATACATTGAGAGTTACCTCTCGTTTTCAAGTATGTCCTGGGCACAGAGTAAAACAAATAATACATGGTTACAAATACAGTTACATAAATGAACAAGGTATACATTTATATACAAGACATTGCATGCACAGTTAAAGAAAATATATATTATGAGCGTATGAAACAGTTACAGACCAGATTAAAGTGTGAGACAGCCTTAGATTTGAAAGAACTTAAGCTGGTGGTGGATATGAGAGTCTCTGGTAGGTTGTTCCAGTTTTGGGGTGCACGGAAGGAGAAGGAGGAACGTCCGGATACTTTGTTGAGTCTTGGGACCATGAATAGTCTTTTGGAGTCTGATCTCAGGTGATAGGTACTGCATGTGGTAGGGGTGAGGAGCTTGTTCAGGTAGCTGGGTAGCTTGCCCAGAAAGTATTTGAGGGTGAGACAGGAAAGGTGAACTTTGCGCCTAGACTCTAGTGATGACCAATCTAGTTCTTTGAGCATTTCGCAGTGATGTGTGTTGTAGTTGCATTGGAGAACAAAACGACAAATTGAATTGTAGAGGGTGTCAAGTTTGCTAAGGTGGGTTTGAGGAAAAGCCTTTGCAAAATCTAGGAATACTGCACCAGTGAGTTGTCCCCGTTCCATTCCACACTGGATCTCATTGCAAACTTTTAGCAGGGTAGTTACGGTGGAGTGTTTGGGACGAAACCCAGACTGGAATTGGCTAGGGAAATTTGTCTTGGTGTAGAAATTGCTTAATTGGGAGTGGACACATTTTTCCATTACTTTGGATAGAATTGGGAGAAGTGAGATTGGCCTGTAGTTTGAGACAGTGTTTTTGTCCCCACTTTTGAAGATTGTGTTAAGAATGTTAAGCTTTGTTGGTGCACTTATAGAGTACCTGCCGAGTGCTCCTGCACTCGGATCTGCAAGGACTTCACAAAGGATCTGTCGCTCTGGGATCCCGTCTGATCCGGTGCGGTGAATCCTTGCTTTGGGTCCGCCAGGGGCGATCCCACCCTGAAGATAGTCTCTCTCTCTGGGCATAGACTTGCGCCCAGACCTCTTCACTGGAACCGCAGCATCCGCTGAGTCCCTATATAACACTGGCACTACATGACACGGTCCCTAACCTAGGGCCTGTCCCTGTAGCACCACAAACTGGGGAGTGAGGACCTACCTGGGACCTAAGGGGTTAACTGGCCTATCTCGCCCCCCTAGCTCTTCCCGGTCCTAACTCTAACTATCTAGCACCTAGTACTTGCAGTAACGCACTGCCACCTACTTGGTACGTGCAGCAAACGTGCTGCACAACACTGTGCCTGCCTGTCAGACCTCACAGCACTGACAGCCGTGACTCTGACAAGACAGCACTCACACTAAGGGCAGAGTCCCTAACTGGGGCCGTCCCTTATCAATTACCCACTAACCTGGTGGGGAGTTGGGGCCTACCTGGGAGAGGGGGACCTTACGCGATGCTGGAGCTTCACTCGCTCCCTGCACCCTTCCTTCCCCTTCTGCTCCGCTGCTCCAACTGACTGCTCCGCTGCAAGCCCAAACAATGTATCTCCTTTCTCCCTCTAGAGATCCTTGGCCCTCATTGTCCACACTAAGGCACCTGGTGTGCTTGGCCCTAAGCCCCATGGGAGTTGTAGTCCCTTGGAGGCTGCAAACATATTGGGGCCGCGTGCGCGCCTTCCCTGCACCTGCGCGAATTGCTAATGGCCGCCGCAACCTCTCCTGTACGGTCCCTGCCCTCACGCAACTTTTCCCTGGCTCTAGGGTACCTTCTGCGCGACTCTGTCGGGCCGCCGGGGGCTTACTGCGCATGCGTGAACTGGCGCAACATGGCGGCGCCCTCACCGTCCGGCTCCGGGAGCGCCGGGAGCCCTGTGACGCGCGTGCGGCCTTGGCAACCGGCCGCACGCGTCCCCGGCAACCCCCGAGCTGGGGCCTGACCGCCCTCACCCCTGCGATCGTCGCGCGGGGCCGCCATTTGACTCGGCTGCACCCGCGATCGTCAGCAAGGTGAGGGGGGTGCTGACAGGCTGGGGAGACCTGGCTACACTCAGAAAGTACCAAACTGTTGATTTGGCCGCTCCTAATGTTCCTGCTATCTCTCCGATGGATTTTCTTTTTCTTTGCAGCCTAAGGGACGCCCTGTTTCACTTGCATTGAGAGCTCCTTTGACCGCATGTTGTGGGTTCACAGCAACAGCTTCCAACTGCGGATGCCACACCTGGAATCAACTCCAGACCTTTCACCAGCTTAATTGATGATGAAATAACGAAGGAGTAGCCCACACCTGTCCATGAAACCGCTTTTGAGTCAGTTGTCCAATTACTTTTGGTCCCTTGAAAAAGAGGGGGCTACATATTAAAGAGATGGAATTCCTAAACCCTTCCTCCAATTTGGATGTGAATACCCTCAAATTAAAGCTGATAGACTGCCCTTTAAGCCCATATTCATTATTTAACTGTAACTTGAATTTATTTTGGTACGCAGCCGAAATAACAAAACTTGTATAAGTGTCCAATTATTTCCGGAACTAACTGTATATGCATCTTAACCCAGGCTGTGCTCAAAGCTGTGAAATGTTATATGGTTTTGAAGCAAAAGGTGGCACTGTGTGCTCATTTGCATGTCATTTCCCAGAATCCCTTTCTGCAGTGGAAGTGCTGAGTGATAATGGTGAAAGGCGGGGTTGCAGACCTGTCCAAGACATGCAAATGCACATACAGTTAATATTTCCATTATATATATATATATATATATATATATATATATATATATTATATAACGATCTAATGCAGATAATGCAGAGAAAGAATTGCACAGGGAATAGTAAAGAAATTAATGGATAACAATAAATGGATGAAAGGGACAGTGAATTGTACATGCATTGTACATGTACATCCCAGTGTGCTGGGAGAGAGTGGGTTAATTGTAATAGTAACAGCGAGGCAGGGAGGATCTCCGGAAATCAGTATCGCTGCTCGTCTTATAGTATCTATTGTTAGTCCAAATACAAAAGGTATCACCTAATGCTGAAGTGCTCATCTACATGGGTTAAAATCATAATTTTCTTCTACACCCATTTAGTTCTATTCTCACCTGGTATTTATTTTCTTTTAACAGATTGAGTGTAAAGATTGTAAAATGCAGCAGATCATTTTGGTTTTTATGCAGCAGGCATTATATAGTTACATAGTTACATACAGTATTACATAGTTACATACATAGTTACATACAGTATTACATAGTTACATACAGTATTACATAGTTACATACAGTATTACATAGTTACATAGTTACATACAGTATTACATAGTTACATAGTTATAGATACATACAGTATTACATAGTTACATAGTTACATAGTTACATACAGTATTACATAGTTACATAGTTACATAAAGTATTACATAGTTACATAGTAGATGAGGTTGAAAAAAGACGTTCGTCCATCAAGTTCAACCTATGCTAAATTTAGACAACAGATACTTTATCCTATATCTATACTTATTGATCCAGAGGAAGGCAAACAAAAAACCCCATTAAGGGGAAAAATTAATTCCTTCCAGACTCCAAGAATTGGCTATCGGATTAATCCCTGGATCAGCATCCTTCCCATGTATACTTATTTGGTATATCCCTGTATACCTTTCCCATCTAAAAAGATGTCCAACCTTTAAACGTTTTAAAATAATTATACTGGTCCTGTTTTTTTAATTGGTGTCCATTTGCCTATAAATCGTGCCACTGCCATTAGTTCAGTTTGGTCTTATGAGGGACTTCCCCTTTAAGAGCACAATAATTGTATAAATTGCGTACACATGAAGTTGTGCGTACGTGTGTACGTGTGTATACAGGGAAACATGTAAACTATTCTGGCATTACAACTATGCAGATGTCATTTCTGTTTAACCTTCTCGTCTCACTCTTTACATGCCTCATCGCTGTGCGCACGTCAGGCCAGGCGCTTTTTCTACGCTTCTCACATCCTCTGGAAAATGTTTTTCTGAATAAGTCCGTCTCTGCGGACTCATGGCCGGGCCAGCATTGCTGGGGTTAATGGGAACGTTAGAATTGGCTGCACCAGACTTCCGGTGGTGACGTCACACCACATGCCAGCCTGATTCGGAGCTCCCTATTCCCCTCCATGAAAAGGTGCTAGAACGAGCACAAAAACCACTACAAAACTCACCAAAACAAGAGGGCACTAAGAGCTAAGCTCAAGGATGGCTAAGCACCAAAAAAAGGGACCTATGCAGAGTGTCTCAGCTTATTTCACGCCGTCGAAGCGCCCGGGAGACCAGGAGGAGCTGAGCCAAGATGGCGCCGACCCCAGCGTGGCAAGCACTCCCGCCCGCGAGCAGCAGATCCCGGAGAACATCACAGCTAGCCACCTGATCACTAAAGATTTTTTGGAGGACTATATGTCCCAAATGTTCTCCAAACTCAGAAAAGATGTCAGCCAAGACTTTAATAGTGCTATAAATAAAATGAAAAAGGATATCACCGAAATCTCCCAAAGAACAGATTCCCTGGAGAGCAGGGTGGAGGAAATAGAAGCGGTTCAGTCCTCGGCCGAGGACGAGATTAACCGACTTAACCAGGAGATAAACCGCCTAAAGGATGGATTAGAGGACCAAGAGAACCGGGACCGACGTCAGAACTTAAGGTTCCGGAACATCCCTGAGTCGGTTCCCGCAGAAGCACTCACATCTTACCTTCAGGATCTCTTCCAGCACCTGGTACCAGACCTAAAAAAGGAAGACATGGAGCTAGACCGAGCCCACAGAGCCCTCGGTCCACGACGAGAAGACCCAAAGAGACGCAGAGACGTCATCGCTCGCTTCCACTCATACACCACCAAGGAGAAAATAATAAACAAAAGCAGAGGAATGAACCAAATTCCCTTCCAAGGCGAGCAGCTTCAAATATACAACGACTTATCCAGAATAACTATCCTCCGTCGACAAGATCTTAAGCCGCTGACCCAGCACCTGCAAAACCACAATGTGCGCTATAGATGGGGCTTCCCCTTTAAACTAAGCGTTCTTGCTAAGGGTAAGCTCCATACTATCACCCACATTGATGACGCACCGGGTTTCCTGCGACTCCTGGACTTACCACCCATCCAGAGACGAGGCCGAGACGAGGACGACGAGGAAGCCAATCTACCCCCACATCAACGCGGTTCCAGGTCCTCAGAACGCCTAGCCCAGCAGAAGACGTCCAAGACCCCATCAGGATCCTAAAGAGGAAAAGACAACAGCACAAGACAAGCCGTTCTGACACCCAGCCCAGCTGAGATGACATCCCCAGAAAGCTCGGGACTGTGCCACTTCCCCCTTTACCTTTCCCCTGAGGCTTCTCTCTACCTACATAACTCCATGATACCTGCAGAAAGAATCACGCCCCCCCCCCCCCCCCCCCCCCCCCCCAACAACCTCCACCACCCCACCCCACCAACCTCCCCCCCCCCACACCTCCCACAAACAGCCCCAGCTACATGCATGTACTTTAGCCCTTCTCCCCCACCCCCACCCCTGTCCCACCTCCCCTCGCGTCCCCCCCCTCTCTCCTCCCCCCCCTCTCTCTCCACTCCCCCCCCCTCTCTCTCTTCCCCCCCTCTCCCCCCCTCTCCCCCCCAGCAGAACACTACCCCGATTCAAAACCTCACCCTTGAGCTTCCTATAAGCTTACCCTACCCCGCCCCCCCTCCCTCCCCCTCTACAACGAGTCCAAAAGCAGGCATCCCCCCCCCCATGACCCCTACTTACCTTAACAGGAGACTCGGGGAGCAGGACACGCAGAGGGGAGGGACGGAGCCCTCTTAGGGACACAGCGGAAGAAGGGTAAAGTACGGCAAAAGAAATAAATAAATAAATTACTAAACGCAGCCCCACAGTGCTAACCCTGGGGAGTCCCAGACCCCCAAAGAACACTCCCCAGACCCCCCCCTCATCAGGGCACTAGGCCCGTGACTCCTATTTTTCCCATGTCAGGAGTTCGGAAGCGGGGGAGCGACGGATAGACCTGAGCCCTCGGTAGAGGGGTTGGGCGGAGGAGGGAGGGTTTTCGCTGGGGATAGGGGGGTGGTAGGGGAGGGACACAATATAAGGGGGGGGGAGAAACGGGATGGGTGGGCCTTGAGTAGGCCTATAAGAGTAACCTTGACACTTTCGTATGAAAAAGGAGGGGGCGGGGTGCCCCTGGGGGAATTCCGGAGACATGGGCGTCTCGGAGCACTGTGTTAGTCCCTAGACCCTCCATTCTGTAAATGGGGGGGACCACTAGTTGGGGGGGTGGGCATGGGTAGCTTCTTGTTTTCTAGTGGTAATTAGGGGCGTACCCTATCTAGGTTGGTCTGGTGTACTAAGTACCTGAGGAGACTCTTTGACCCCGCTTACTCTGAGCTCTGTATGTGTTTTACCTGGTTAAGCATATGTAATCACTTAGTTCGTAAGCTTATAATAATAGGGAGGGGGGGGGGGGCGGAAGCAGGAGGGGGGGTACTAGGGCAGAGGATGGGGGGGGGGGGGGGGGGGGTAGGGAGGGGGAGGGGGATCCGCAGGGGATGCATATTCACATAACATTTACAACAGTATCGTACATTTGTATGCCATCCTACTATATTGAGAGAGAGAGGGGGACTCTTAAATATACTGGCTCCCTCTAGTTCTGCATTTTGTCGTCTCGTCGCTGACTTCTTGTTTCATATATGGGGGGGGAAAGTGGGGGGTGGGGAGGTGCAGAGGAGGGGGGTGGGAGGGTGCAGAGGGGGAGGGGGGGGGGGGAAGGGGGTGGGACGCCTGTTGAGTTCGTATACGTGGGGGGGGTGGAGGAGGGGGGGGTATAGGTGGGGGGGGTGGAAAAAGGGGGGGAAAGGAGGGAGGGGGGGGGAGGGGGGATGGGGTGATAGTAGTAAAAAGAGGGGGGAGTATTTATTTGTGAGAGTTTAGGCGACATTATATTGTGAGGTTCTTTGACTGAAAGTCTCAGTCTGAAATCTAATGGGAGAGCGCCCTCACATGGTCAAGTCACTGGTATGTATTGTCCTTTCAATTTTTACGTACCCGGCAGACTACTAGGCTGGTGCTGGGTGCTGTTCATTTCCGTGTTCTTTCACGGTGTGACTTCAGTTTTCGCCCTCCAGGTAGGTAGGGGGGGGACCGGGGTTTCTGTCAGTGGCTGTGTATTCTCAGAGGGGGAGATGGGGGGGGGGGGGGGTTAGAGCCAGTGCGGGGGGGAGAGAGAGAAGGGGAGGGGGTGGGGGAGGGTGAGGGTAAGGGGGGCAGAGATGTTTGGGTACTCGATTCTGGTAGGGGATGGAGATTGTCAGGACGGTTGGCGGGGGGGGGGGGGAAGGATGGGGGAGTGTGGGGTGGGGAAAATGGGGGCGTCAAATGTTTCTATGTGTTTGTGGAGTATGGGTCTGTGGCGTTGGGGGGTGGTGGTAGGGGGGGGCGGGGTTTTAGGCAGGGGGGGTGCACTGAGTATTCGGCTGGAGCGGGATTGGTGGAGAACAGTGGGGGGAGCATTACGGAGTGGGGTTTTGGGATGGGACCCTGGGGAGTCCCAGACCCCCAAAGAACACTCCCCAGACCCCCCCCTCCCATCCAACCCACACTCCGTAATGCTCCCCCCTTAGGGACACAGCGGAGAGAAACAAGAAAAGAAGTGTTGGTTAAAGTTACGGCAAAAGTAATATAAATATAATAAATTACTACACCCGCCCAACATGTCTCACCCTGGGGAGGTCCAGACCCCCCCAAAGAACACTCCACCAGACCCCCCCCTCCTCAGCCAACCACAATTCGCGTAATGCTCCACTCCCCCCACTGTTCTCCCAATCCCGCTCCAGCCGAATACTCAGTGCCCCCCCCCTGCCTAAACCGCCCCCCCCTACCACCCCCCTCAACGCCACAGACCCAGTAACATGCACAACACATAGAGAACATTTGAACGCCCCATTTCCCCCACCCACACTATCACCCCCCTCCCCCCTCCCCTCCTTTCCCCCTCCTTCTTCCCACCCCCCCCCTCCTATACCCCCCCTCCTCCACCCCCCCCACGTATACGAACTCAACAGGCGTCCCACCCCCTTCCCCCCCCCCCTCCCCCTCTGCACC